>CM073774.1:56807057-56945535 GCA_037158775.1 Hetaerina titia
GGGGAGATTCAATGGCGGCGCCGATCCTGGGACGAGGACGGTTATTTCACGCACTAACAATCAAAAAGCTCCCCCATTCCCCACGTTTGTCCCTTCGAACTGAACCCCATCCCTCCGATTCGTCGACATCCAGTTCCGCTCCTCTTCCATTACTTTTAATTCGCGGTGGGGGAGATGGAGAGAGAGAGAGAGAGTGCGTTGCTCCCTATACCCCTTCACTTGCTGAAAGCCGGCTGGCTGTGCGGGGGAGGGATGCGGGGGGCGGAGACGGGGTTAAGGGATGAGGAATGCGCTTCCACGTAAACGCGGCCACGCGACGAGGTCCTCTCGCCTCCGTCCCCGCTTGGGCGATTCCACGAGCCCGCCCATCACTCTCCGGCCTTCCCTTGCTGAAGGAAAAGCACCTCCCAGAACGGTGGCGTGGAAAAGTTCTGGCCGTGTAAATATTACTAGTGGCTCGTGACGGCGGACGTCAAATGAGGGAGTGATGACCCTGAGCAAACAAAGCGATTGGAAATGTCTCTCCCTCACCCCGAAGGCTATTTGCACCAAGTCGTCATCCACCCCGCAAACTAATCAAATTTTCGTTTAGCATTTTTGATCTGGATTCTCCTGAGGGTCAGGGTAATTGGGGAGCATTCCCCGTGAAGAGGAATACGTGATCGAATTATTTTTTTCCACCATAAACCCAAAGTATTTCAGTTAAAAACCTTAAATTCTTAATTCCCTTTTTTTAAATATACAAAATGGCCGCATTCTACAGGTATTGCTACCATTTCGATTGTCTTAAATGTAGTACCTTGGATTTGGATGAATGAAGGGACAGTATGATCAATATTGCCTCGGTAAATACGCTATAAAAACAAATAAATCATCATTCGATTGCCAGACGAGTAAATCGATTTGAATTTGATTTGCAATTTCTCAATGGATCAACATAAGCTAATACGAACTAAAGGTTTTTACCATTTCTGGAGAAATTCAGCACATCGAAAATGTACTCTTCGATAAAAAAAATTGATAATTTTATAGTAATCGTATAGTATAGCGCCGGCATAGGACACTTCTTTCATACATTATGCTATTATTATTATGTAATCTACCGATTAGGGTAGATTTTGGATGGACACAACTATCAAATAAACATTTTTTAGCTCCAAACGAAACCCAATCCAGCAACCTAATCTACATCAGATCCCTCTTCATCTCTGTGTACTTCCTTCCTCCTTTCATCCCGTCCAACATCCCTATCCTTTTCCTGCCCTTTCCTTGCTTGCCCAACACTCTCCCCTCTATTACCTTCTTCAACATTCCACTACCGCTCAATACACCTTTCAGCCATTTTTCCTGCCTCCATAGGATTTCTCTCAACAAACCCCTCTCCTCATCCACTATCTCTGGTACTTCCTCATTTATTATGCTATTATCGGTGCAAAATTCAGTGAACATTTTTTTATTGCCAAGTTATTTCTCCCCTTGTCTCTCCCTCAAACAATAAAATCAAGAGTCATGAGTGAGAAATTGCTAAGAAAGTGAGGAAGGAAAATTGATAGGTTAACACTCGCGAAGGGCAGAGTTAAGAAAACCAATGATAAATGGAATGTTTAATAGACTATTGAATATTTATTTCTTCGTATTATAGCTGGGAAATAAAACAACACCAATCTGAACTCACTGTAGTGCAGGAAAAATTAAAGAATGAATGAATTTAAATTTTAGATCCAATGAAACTCACCGGAGCAGGTCAAACATGTTGATTCAGTTGTAGTATCCCGGAGGCACTTGATAATGGAAGAATGCATTTAGAACATTCCTGATAACTGTCTTCACTCAGATAATGATTGATAACGCATATTCAATAAGTTGATTTTGTCAACTCATCCAAAACGAAAGCAAAAATAGTAAAAGACTGACCATAATTGGAAAACTTGAGTCGTTCTAGCGATGAAAATTTAAATATCACCCAAGAACATCAACATACGTACTTGTATGCCTACTCTTCCTTATGGTGAACGAAAAAAGCTCAAATGTTTAACCTGTATACGAATTACTTGCAATTTTTCGAGGGCATATTTTTATTTTTAACAATTTATTGGATAATCTGGAAGAAAATATTTGTTTGGTGGGAACAAATATTTATTTTGTTCATTTCCAAGGGTAGAATGAATTCGGTATTTTATCTGTACTCTCACTAGACAAGAGTTTTTCTGGGTTTTCAGTCAGTATCTTTGACTACTGACTGAGAAACCTGCGAAACTGCGTTCTGACTAATATAACGTACAAGATGATGAACTGGAAGTTACAGATCGGATATCTATTCTGATTCAGTGCTTTTTTGAATAAATCCCATATGGGACTGCATGGAGCATTATTTCCCTGTAGTATTTGCTCTATTTAAATCAAAAACTAAGTGGAAAGTTGGAAAAGGAAAGTTGAGAAAAGACTCATTGAGACGTGAACAACAGGAAAGAGGGATTAAATTAACCTGAAAAGGTTAATTGAAAGGACTTACTTTTATTAATCGGTAAATTTGAAATGCTATTCTTTCTTAATGATATCGAGAAAATAAAAGATACACATGTTCCTGCATGTTTTCTGTTTTAAGATCAGAGATTTCTCTAAATATGTTTTTTAATGATGAAAAATCTCTGGTGATATGTATCAGGGGAGAGAGATTTTGTTTCAGGAGGAAATAATGTGTTGATATAAACGAAAACAATCGTCAAAATTAATCGTTTATCCATAAAATATTTATTTTTTTAAGAAAATGAAGCCTCTTGGCTATTAAAAACACGAGAAGAGATATTTGTCCGATCCTTTGTTTCAATCCGTTCAACGGGTTAAATAAATCAATTGATAAATTATCCACAGAATATATTTAAAATTGTTCTGTGAAAACTAATGTAGCATGCGCTAAGACTTTATATGTGACTATTCCGTATCGATTTTTTTGTTTCTATTCTAAGTTCAAATATCTGGGCACATCCCATTTGAAATTGTATTCAATGAAAAATCCCAACAATTGACTTATGATGAGGCTGTCCGCCGTCTTCCAGAATATGCCACGACGATTTTTTGTTCCGTTTTTAAGATCATCTCTGTATTCATTCTGACCAGATTGAATTCTGAGAAAATCGTTAACACCGTTATACTTAGAAGCTTTTGTTCCTCATTCCGTTTTACGGAAGATACCGTCACGCTGGCAACCTCAAGTGACTCACCGTCTCACGGTTTCGCATGGACTTCTCTAGGACGCCCTCCAACCAGCGCCACTGTCCCGCTGGGTCATCCTCCTGCTCCTCTTCGTCCTCGGGAGTCCCATCGCCCGTCTCGGGCCCTGCACTCTCTTCCCAAGGTCGTCCCTTCTTTGCCGTCACCCGTCGAAAACCACGACCCCTAGATGTCTGGCGGTTGGCCCGGTAGTAGAGGTTGGTGTTGAGGGCCACCAAGCGAAACCTCCTGCCCTTCTGCTCAATGGTGTAGTAGCCGCCTATCATGCAAAGGATCGAAAAATATGTCATATCTATAATAGTAAGTATTTCTGTTAGATTCTTTGAAATGCGTGCAAAAAGATCGATTTATCACTGTAAACATTCGGATTTTTTTATTAAGTATGCAGGTTCAGTGGAGTTTGAAAGCAGAAGAAATTTGATGAGGTACGCTAATTAATGACTTGGTAAAATGACTAATGAGATCTATGATATGGACCGTAGCGTTTCATGGGTTAGAAATATGATTTTTGAGCCATATATCGTAGACGGGAATTTATTACTGGGTTCATTAGAGATAGGTATATTGAAAATTATAAAATTAATAAACTGACAAAGAAGGAGACTAGAGACGAATTTTTAATCACGATTGAATGAAGAATGTGTATTCTGCTAGTTACCAAGTGTCCTTGAAGCATAGATAATGTAGATAGTACATTTTTCTTGATTCCGAATGACAAATATTTGAAAAAATGACCAAATAAATTTCTACAAAACCAAAGTAGATAGGTACAAAAGCATAAATACAAGGGTGGTCTGAAAAGTTTCCGACCTAACACAGATACGAGACATTTTTTCTGAAATTTTCTGAGTCGGAAACTTTTCAGACCACCCACGTGTATATCCGTAAGTATTTACATAAATGTGCACATTTATGTGGATGAACAAACACAGTAATCAGCCCGAAGGTCGGTTTGGTCGGTGATAGAGTTCACCCAGTACTAAGCCCGATGGGGTGTGGAATTCTCACATCAAGGTAGGGGAGCCAGTTCACTTCCCTGTGGCTTTCCAAGAAGCTCTGGTACCCGACACATCACACAACTTAGGATACATGTAAGTTAATTATACAAACAAGTAATATCACTTGTAATAACGTTTGCCAAGTAAATTATTAGAATATATTGGAAGTTTGCGCAAGGCGCAAGCCTATTATCCATTAGGTATTATATTTAAAAAACCACAGTAATCAACGCCAATAAAAATTGATGGTTTTGAGGCTTTACTTCGTGAAAATTCATGATCACTCAATAAAAAAACTTGGTATTTTTTCAAGTAAGAACTTAGTTTTTTTTTTCTCCTAGCCATTAGTTATTTTAGCGCCAAGTTCTTTATTCCTTGCCACGTGTAGTTTCCCAGGAGGATCTAATGTCCGCAAATCACACAACCTGTGTGAAGCTGAGAGTGTTCAGAGGCATCCTAGTGATTTGATCCCGGACCGTTTGGTCAGTAGCCGAGCGAACTACTCACTGAAATGTAACGTTCCACTAAGGAATACTATTAATGTATGGTTAATAATTTACCATCATAGGGATAAGTACGAATAGTACTAAAATAGTCGAGGCAGTACAAATTCCGGACAGTAATGAAGATGAAAGTGAAGTACATATTTATGGAGAACTTTAGCCCTATGGACAGGGAGGTTTATATATCTGTGTCAATTCTAATATGAACAATCCAAGAATACGTCTATAGATTATTGAATAAATATTTGATACTTTCTCCGAAAAAAATGTTAAAATAAATGTGTGGTCTCTATTCTAATTTTCATCTTTTATCACTCTAATTTATCCCTGCTCAGAACTCGTATACCACCATAGGTTCAGACACCGTTAATTAATATGGTACAAACATTTTTTGTAAACTGAATTTTGTTAATTAATATTACGGTTACATCTAGGAGCACTCAGAAGAGATACGAACAATTAGGCAAGATGAATTTAGTAATTTGGAGATCTTTAATGAATTTTGGTGACGACTTTTAATGGAGCTTTATTTGGTACCAAAATTGCTTTTATCGGAGGATTACCCCCGGTGATTGTGCCAGTTTTGAAATTATTGGGAGATCAAGTATTTTAATTTGCCCAGTTTGAATGAAATACGTTATACAGGGTTCGTCCGGAAAATAAATGTACTGAGCTCAGGAAAAAAAATGTATTACACTTTTACATATCTTAAGCTAATATTCCTCAAAATAGGACCCTTGTAAGTCGATACAATTGTTCCAGCGGCACTCCAATTCCTGGAACGCTCCCGCGAAGGCATCATCGGGAACCTCTCGAAGACACGTCGTCACGGCCTCTTTGACGGCGTCCAAAGTCCCGTATCACGTTCCTTTCAAACTCCTCTTTATCTTCGGGAACATAAAGAAGTCCGGTGGTGCCAAGTCCGGGCTGTAGGGCGGGTGCGGCAGCGTTGCCACGCCGTGCTTGGCCAAGAAGTCCGACACGACAAGCGCGGTGTGAGACGGTGCATTGTCGCTCAGGTTGTCAGTCATACGGTTGATCGCTGGCCGGACGCGGGCGACTCGTTTACGAAGCCTGTCGAGCACTTGGATGTAAAATGCAGCATTTACAGTTTGTCGTTCAGGTACAAATTCGTAGTTGACGACTCCCCTTTTGTCAAAAAAGACAATGAGCATCGCCTTGATCCGAGATTTGCTCATGCGAGCTTTCTTTTGACGGGGTGAAGATGGGGTGTGCCACTCCGCACTTTGCCTCTTCGACTCCAGGTCGTACTCAAAGACCCACGTCTCGTCACCCGAAACAACGTTCTCTAAATAATGTGGATCATTTTTGCAGTGATCCGCAAGTTGTGTCGCGATTTCCAAACGATTGAGTCTTTGATCATCACTGAGCACTTTCGGCACCAACTTTGCACAAATTTTTCGCATCTGTAATTGGTCCCCAATAATCTCGTGCACTATTGTTTTTGGCACATTACACTGCTCTGCTATCATCCGAACACTAAGACGACGATCAGAGTTCAGTACATCGCGAACTTTTCGTACATTTTCGTCGGTGAATGTCGTTGATGGGCGTCCAGGCCGTGGTTCGTCGTCGACCTCTTCTCTGCCCTCCACGAACATCTTGTGCCACCGAAAGATCATGTTTCTGGACATGGCTGACTCCCCGTAAGCCTGGTTAATCATACCGACAGTTTCGGTAGACGATTTCCCAAGTTTTACCGCAAATTTGATGGAATAACGCTGCTCCAAAAACTTCGGCATCGCGTTCCGTGACGTGGGTCAAGCGTGGAGGTTCGCGTTAACAGAGCTCCTCACTACACCACAGCTCAGAGCCGACTGATTTTTCAGCGTCGCTTGCCAACATACCCCCCCTCCAATCGCAGCCTGTCAGAGCGGTGCTGGGCGTGCCTGGAGCGGCGGGAAAAAATCAGTACACTTATTTTCCGGACGAACCCTGTAGCTACTAAAGAATTAATATTGGAACCACATTAATTAGCAATTTAAGTAGTTTCAGTCGTGACGTGGTGGAATTCGAACACAATAAAGAAATTATAGTAACACTTTTCCACTAAATAAGTGTAATTGTACAACCGGACTACAGTGTAATACATCATCCTCAGGTAATAAAATGAATTCAAGTCAAGTCGGACTTGAAGTCATTTTGTTACCTGAAGATGATAAAGTTTAAGTCTACGACCGGGTTTCTACCGGTTGAAGATAATGTAATGTATCGAAACCCGGTCGTACAATTAATCTTATCTAGTGGAAACTTGTTACTACCTTTTCTTTATTACAATAAATAAGTTGCACGTCATCTGCATAAGGTGAGAGAAGAGAGGAAATAGCCAGGCGAAATCCAAAGATGGGAGAAAATGGAGAGAGGAGATATTAAGAGTGTGAAGGCAGAAAGAGTAGGCAAATGGGTGATTAAGCGTTCAAGAAAAAGAAATAGAATAGCCGTTTTGGAAGTAGGGAGTAGCTGAATAGCTGAATGATGTAATAATGAGAAATAAATATTCCCAGAGAAAACCAAATATTTAACAGATTCTGGTGACCTTCCGAAATCCACTCTTGAAAGTTAGCTAACGACGACAATGTCTGTGTTTACCATGAGATTTGGCGACGTGGTGGACTCCTGGGAAAGAGTTCCAATTCTGACCACAATGCGTCCGGTTCAATTATAGGTGATGCCTCTGGAAACCTCGAGCCAACTCCAAGCAGTGCAATTTCCTGGGAACCAAAGGAACTGGGACCCTTAGCGCTTGAGTTACATACGCTGTAAGGCTAATTAAGAGGTGAGCTCTACCCTTCTCCATCCAATCCACATTCGGGTGGCTGAATGGTGTTTTTGGTAGGCATGAACTGTTTTCGTAATATTTTCAAATATACTACTGCACAAAGGTTTTACGATTTCAGTTACTTTAATATACATCGGTCTCTAAGTTGTAACTCGGGAGGTTACTGGCCAAATAAATATATACGTTACCCATAGGACGCGTTGTATTGGTGATAAAAGGGTGATTTTAAGAGTAGTGACTTCTTCCGACCGCGAGAAAGGTAATAGATGGTCTGATGTTTTTCAATATTAATTAACCCGATATTATTAACGTTAATCACCTACCTGGAGGTAATTTCATGAAAGCTAATCCATCCAGACCAGTGGAAACCATTATCATACACCAGCACTCAAGTCCCAAATCTTAGACTCATTTTCATCTCTTTCAGTGGACAGCGTGTTAAAGAAGGGTAAGGCCTACCGCCCATTTGTTTTTGAACTCATTGCGTACATAATTTTTAGAACCAGAAAAAGGGCTACATTCTAAAAACTCTTTCCACCGCACATGAGAAAACAATACGGCATCCTCACCTATATTAAATATAGTTTCTAGATCAATCTTTTCAATTATGAAAGAGGAAATGAGTGGACTATTACTTATCACCACTTTCTTTTCTTTTTCTTCGACACTCCCTTTCATTTTGCCAAGTCGAAAGTTTCATTTAATAGGAAGGGGGACGACAACAGCCTTCAGCGCGAATATTGAAAGCGTGGAGGCATAAATCAAATTTCAACCTGAAAGTAGTTTCCGTGTCTGCGTGTGATCTAACAATACATTCTGATTTAGAGGTGAAATTTTTGCAAAAAAGCATTGAATGACGTATAGTATCGCCACTGTCGTCAGTAGCAAGACCACCTAACACAGTTTTGTCCCCGGTAACTCTTCCACTATTCACAGATTTTTATCTCTTCATTCCCTCCCCTCACGACCCAAGTTGCTTTTCGTTATTTCATTCTCTCGTCTTCAAAAATGACATATGTATTAAGATAATCGGTAAACTCTCGTAGCTCAGATATTTTCATCGCTCTTTACCTATTTTCGCAGAATTTTCCTGTCGTCTTGTCCATTTTCTCCGATTTGTTTTCTGAATTGGATATTTAGTTATTTTATCATTGGTTAATGTTTACAAAGTATCCCAGCAGCTAATCCGAAGTAAAATTATTAATTAAAGATGTACTTTTAGTTTCCCATTTTAAACTTAACCATTCTTCATCCTTCAAAAATACAAAGAAAAGGGCGAGTATAAATAATCGAAGCTGAGCATAAAAAAACACGAGTGGTTTCGAAGATTTATGGCAATAAATAAAAATTTCCCCACTTTTTTATCACGAGGATATCCTGAGGGATTTGCAGGCCATGATATAAATCACACTCGCTAAAGTTTGCTGAAAAATTAACTTTTTAAGTTGGCTTCATTAAATAATGCTGTAAATCATTATGTACTCTTCGTTAAACCGTACCAGCGGAATATTTTTGAAAGACGATTGTAACTATACGAAAAAACTAGTTCATTATTAGTCTAAAGTTTTCCATTATTTGCTAAAACACGGAAAGTATGTATGCTTTGATATGAAATAATTTATGGAGCGTGCTAATTTTGTGCTATTCCTCCCTGGTTTGCCGGGAATGAATATTCATCATAGTTGAAGTCTCGAAAATCTCGCCACGACACTTCAAACAGATGCTATGTTGGTCTAAAGCATGGACTGGAAAAGGGCTAAGTATTATAAATAGATACCATGGGATTCCCTAGCAGAAATCCAGTTGTAATTTCACAGTGAACCACGTATTTTTCCATGAAAGTTTGGCAATTTTTGAAGGGCCTTATTTCCCCCACTCGCCCAAGCATCCCGATTTCATTCTTTTTACTCTCCCTCCCGAGACGTGGGCTGAAGAGAGGAGTATAACTTTGTGAGCAAAAGATATAGGTAAAGGTCGCACGAAATTTGAAATGGACTGGGCGAACGAAGTGCTTTTTCATCGCATAAGCAAGATGAAATGGCCGCAAAGGATGTCTATACCGAGACTGAAAGAGAAAAAGCGATGGTAGTGGGGACATGGATGAATATGAGAGAAAATATTTTGGGAGGAGAATAAGAAAAATACGGAGATTTTCGAGATGAATTGATTGAAGTTCATTTCCTATCCAGTGCTCGTCGGCGAGAAATATTTCGAAGAAACGAATAATTACGAGAGCATTCATTCGTTTAAGGTGGTCTGCAAATTTAAAGAGAACGTTCGGATGGTCTCAAATACGAGACTCGTACTACCTACTGCTCTAATGCGTTCTCGTACTACCATACTGCTAATAATTGCGAAAAATTCCTCTTTATCAATTAGACATTATTTTCATCGTAATTTCTACTTCATTTCATGTGTCTAAAAAGTCTACTCTCGTCCTTACTATACTCCGGTTACTCAACGTTCATCCTTCTATCACGACCTTCAACATACCTTTCATTATTTCCTCCATCCACATTCTCTGCCTTTGAAGGTTTTCCCGCAGTAACTTCCTCTCTTCACCCACCCTATTCAAAACCTCGGTGTTTGTCTTCTTCTATGTCCAACATTTTCTACACTCTCCGCCACACTCTCATTCCAAAGGCTCCAACCTACGTTCATCTGTTATTTACCTCAAAGACTAGGTCTCATATTCAGAAAGCATTACGCTCCAAACTAAAGTTTTCATTAATCTTCGTTTCACACCTTTGCTTTGTGTACTCGTCATTATTTCGGTTCATCTTAAAAATCCATCTCCCACTAACGCAATTGTTCTCCTAATATCCTAGCAACAATTTGTCTTTTCCTATAAAATACTATCTATTTGAATGTAGTGTTCCACCTGTAGTAATCTATCCTCTTCCGCTTTAATGTTTAACTTAGATCTATTAAAGAAAATGTGTTTACATTATATAACAGAAATTACCCCCTTGTTTGAAGAAATTGAGTGCCAGAGCCGGGAAAAAATTCTTTCTTCCAGAAACTCTATTAAATATGAGAAAAGACTTTAATCGAAATTATGCTGAAAATGAGAAACATGGAGAATTAGAAAATGTCTTCAGAAGGCAGGAAGCATCCCAAGAGTAGTTTCAAAAAGGACTGATGAAAATCGATTGCAAAGAAAAAGTGAAAAATGAGAAAATACGAAACATATCGAGCGTCTTACGGTGAACAGGACTCGGAGTGATCGGAAACAAAGGAATACAGAGAGTGAATATTTAATAACAATTTCGGTACGGAAGCGTCATGGTATGTAGTGCTGAGGAAATAGTAAAAGAGGTATGAATGGTGCTGGAAACTAAAATAAAATCCGATGAGGAATGCATAAAATCAGTTATACTCGCAGATGATCAAACCATAGTTAGGAGTACAAGGGATACAAACATTGCCGTGCTTATTGAGAAAACAGAATGATAAGTATGGGATTAGAATATATGTAAATAAAACAAAGACTATGAGTTTTTCAGATAAAGGAAGGACAAATGAAACGCTAAAATTATAGGGTATAAACTAAAGCAGGTGGAACAATTTCCGTACTTATTTTGGAAATGCTTGGCGACAAGATGGCCGTTGTAGCACAGATATTAGAAGAAGAGTCTTGTAAGGTATCTTTCAGAGGCAGAAAGTAATTGACAGGGATGTTGTGTAAGGGTGGTAAGAAAAGACGTGAGGATTTTGACATTGGGCGTGGTTTTTTATAGGAAACAAGGTCGTTAAAGCATGATAATATGCGTGGATTGGAGGCTTTTGAGATACGAGCGTGCGTAAGTGTGAATAAGGATCAAAAAGGTAAAATAGAGTGATAGGAAAACAAAAGAAGTACAAGATATGGTGGGAAGGAGAGAAGATTTTTGGTAGAGACCCAAAGGAGTCAAGAAAGATGAATGTGGAGACTTTTCATTGATTATGGAATGCTGAGGACTTTTATGGAGAGCAGAATGTTAGACAAGTGAGGTAGGAAGAGAAAAAGAATAATCAGGTTGGACGGAAGGAAGGGAGTTAGAATATATGCAGTAATAATGAACGATATACTGACTGCACCCAGAGGTGTCTTGTTAGGCGCGGCCATGATATACGAGATATATATACACTCCTTTACTCGTATAGGAGTATTATGCTGTGTCTATCCTTCCTTAATCGGTACGTAACCAAATAATATTATTAACTTCTATGTTGGAAGGAACAAAAGAAAATATTACAAAATAAGACCTTACGACATTATGTTGAGGGGGTCGGGTTTTTATGGAATCTTCCCATGGAAGACGTACTGACTTCCCACCCTGAGGGTCCGGGTTCGAATCCTGGAGGTGACAGATCTTTTTCAGTGGTATCCTTACTTGAGTTGCTTTGTGGAGAGCACTTAAAGTGCGTCGGATGGGACGTTAAACTGCGGATCCTTTGTCGCCTTTCGTTAAGTGAAGGAAAATACCGACGCCGGATTTCTCTCCACCCTTCCTCTTTTCCCATGACGCAAATGACCTTAGCTGTAGGTCACCTCCCTTATAACTTCTACTATTACAACATTCTCCCTGACTCGACATCTGAAAGATGTAGCAGTTACGAGTTATGAAAAATAGAACTGCAGAAATTATAGGATTACAAAATAATAGTTCTGGCGACGCTAACTCATTTATCGAAGCAAATGTATGAAGTTTATGGCGTATTAAATACTCGAAATTGAAAATTAAACAACTTGGCTTTTCCACAAGTTGTTTAATTTTCAATTTCAATATGAAGATTTTCCATCAAGAAACTGTTTTATGTAATAAATATTCATTGTATAAGGAGAAGAAGGAACGTATTTCACTGTTAATTATAAATTTACTACCGGCTAAGATATAATGTGACTTTATCAGAATATATTTATATATACCATAGTCAGTGTCAAGTGAAAAATTATTTTCAGATTAAGTGGCTATGAATTGAACCGTCAATTTTATATTTATTTTTAAAAACTACATAAGGTTTTTTTATGAGGCGATAGGAAATATTACGTTTTTACATTAGTGATGAGAATGAGAGCCTAAGACCATTACATTCCAAAACAATATATATTTAGCCAAGTAAAGTCAAATGATTTATTCCAGCACAAATGTGGTCCTTTTTCCACAGCATTAGCATTTGAATGCTCATTTAATAAGAAGCTTGTTTTATGCGGACATTGCTTTTACATAGGTAAAACTCTTATCTAGAAAGATAATATTCTATTTTTATACCAGTTTTAATTTCATAAAAACGTTAGTATTATTTGTGACATGTTGTCTAAGATCCTTAATAGTAAGAGATCATTGGAACCGAATTTTAAAACAAATAGTATTGAGTGTAATATCACGGAACAGCATCATGGAGTTAAACATATTATATACACGCACTCTTCCTTCATATACCATTCTCTGAACAGTGCGTTTCAACACATGATTATCGTCATTGCCTGCGCCTGATGATAGCATTAAAGTGTTCAAATTCACTGAATAATAATGAAAAATGGGTAGAAAAATACTTAATTTGTTTTAATATTGCTATCCGGGATGAAAAAGTTGTTGCGAAGTCTATAGATAGCTAATGTATGTTAAAATATAATGCCTGTCCCTAAAAATTTGATCCGGCAATGGTTGGAGCGATAATTGCTAAGTATAATAATGAATCACCTATTAAGAACAAAGGTTGAACGTGAAGTCACATGGATTTGAGCATCATTGCATTCTTGCAACATGTATACATATCAAATATGTTAAAGTCCTCAATCGAGGACTTTCAAGTAATTAATCCTTGCTTTGTACATACCATTGAACGTCTATTAATGTGATCTTCTATCTAATATCACCAGTTACTGCTTCCTCGCTCATTAGGGTAATTGCTAATTAACATTTGTCTAAAAGACTAGGTCAGGATGGCATCGATTCATTGAAACCCGATGCAGCGACTGCACACGCACGTCTACATATCAGAGATTAATTTCCATTAATAGAGCAGAATCCGCTATCAAAGAGTGAAAAAAATATAACTGAAATCTCAAATTATCTCCGTTGAATCATTCCAGATTTGCTTTCCCATAAGCGTGGTGATGATATGAGGATTAAAAGAAATTCTATTCAATCCCACTTGTGATACAGGCCAATGGGGAATAAGCGAGTTTATCAATGCCCGCCGAGGGCAGAATGAAATCCTAAAAACTAGAAACAGAAATGTGGTAAACAAAGCGCAGCAGTGAATTGCACGAATTAATTGTGCGGTCACAAAATCCTTTAACAGCCTCGCGGTCATCCCGTAGAGCTGAAAGATAAAAATAAAATGGCCACCGCGGATTTGGACTAGGAAAACGAGCACAAAGTTTCAAGAACTGGTAAACTACGGGGGGAGGCCGCAAGGAAAATGGAGGATTAGGTATAAAATGTGTTGAACTGGTGGTGGGAACTACGAAGGAATTACAGGGTCACAACTATAAGGTTTGGACAGCGATGGGTGAAGCAATTCAAGGCAAGCTCATCCTCGTATTTATACGATGCGCCAAGCAAAAACAAAAACAGGGCCAACAAAAATTCGGATTTAATTTTTTTTTCACGTCCAAGGATCAGCACGTATGTGGCTGGGGTTGTAACTCATTTGAGGGAAATTGAAATTTTTAATCCAGTCAAATACTTTTTGACTGAATTGAAAATTCAATTTTTTTAAACCAAATTCCAACGATTTCCTAGTGGATTTTTGACTGTTGAAATTTGATTATTGAAACTGCCCAGGCATCTAAAAGTAAAATAAAATGTGTGAGGCGTCAATTTCCGTAACTAAATAATTATTTTAAAAATAAAACCGCTCTTTTATGGGAGATTTATGTTAACCAATCGACCGATTTTTAATACCTACTTATGATTACTGACAATGTGGGTATGTGTCAAAGCTTAGATCGGTTTAAAAAATTGTTTCAAGTCAACTATGCAAGTATATTTTCATTAAGCAAAAAATAACAATCGTGTAACTAAGATGTCGAAATAGTTTTACCGTAAGAGGATTCAAAGTATGGTGGAAAAAAGTTGCCTTCAAAAGTGACGAAAACTGCAGTTTTTAACAAATTGTTAGGAATTAAGAAAAGCCAAACTCTGCCACATTTCTCATTTAGCATTGCAATTACTTCAGTGTTTCATTCTTGAGCAATAAGTGCGTAGGGAGAGGGTGAACAGCTTTTCCTTGTGGAGGTTTTTTTTATTCGGTAACCTTACTTTGTTTGGATGTCATTTTCTCGCCTTTTAGCCCGCGTGGCATTCGGAGTATTCACCGCCTTCGCGAGTGAACTCGATTTAATTGACATGCTCGCAATACCTCTGGTTCGGCTTTGAGGTGTCACATACAGCAGTTTTCACGCCCCGTATTGATTACGACTTCTTTGGCGCTAAAGGTGCCTCCGAATACAATATGATTATTATGTCTCTGCAGCCGGCAGTGCCGGAAGCTGAGGGAGAGGGTGGGGGAGGAGGGAAGGTGTGCCGGTTGCTCAACCTTCCCCTCCCCTATTCCTCATTCCCAATTAAGGATGGATCCGCCTGAAAATGGCAACGCCATGTGACCCCTCTGCAGCGGGAAACTACAGAAAACACGAATAATTAGAGAGATTGCCTCGGGGGACGCATTAATGAGAGAGAGAGAGAGCCGTGGATGTGACTGGTGTCGTGAAAGGAGGGGGAAGGATCGAAGGACCTAGTTTTGAAAGAATCTAGAAGTGAGGTGCCGGGGAAAGTGGCTGAGGAGTAAAGATTTGTCCGGAAAAGGAATAGACGAACTGATTTGGAAAATAAAATCTTCCCTCCCGCCCAACCTTTATCGGTCGACTTAATTCAAAAACGAAACAGTTAATATCCCCCACCTCCTTTTTTAAACGGATTGAAAGAAATGAAATACCGACCGAAATTTTCCAAATTCACCCTTATGGGAATCAGCCATGAATAAATGAAGATTTCCGTGCAGAACCAAAAGGATTCAGTCAGCATTCATTTCATCCTCATTCAAAGAATGCTGAATAGTAACTGCCGAACTTGTACTTTTAGATATTTTCCATTCCTTGACCAATTTGAGACTCTCCGAATTTCTCCCGCAAATTTAACTGCGCGTTCAGATATTTCTGAATAATATCCAGCTATTTTCTACAAACATTCCATTTGAATTCAGCCCGTGCTCAAGAACATGTTTTCGAACGTTGGTATAATAATTTGGAGTCCTTCATGGAATAAGTGCATATGTGGCATATATTAACGTCATTTTTACCTCCTTTTTTTATATAATAATTACTGGCCATTGATATTTTATGAGGTGCAATCACTACTGTCAAAAAATACGCCGTTGATTCAATGAGTGCGGCAGATCAAGGTTATCCAAATATAGCACGTAATCAGTTTAAACAAAATAAAATAAATGTACATTATAGCGATAAGCAATCCAAATGATTCAATACTAGAAATAATGACTCTTTTTACGTTGGAATATAATACAAAATATTCATTTTTAAAAGAACATTAGCGGTTTATCAACAATCAAATTATTTTCCAGAGACAGCAAACGAAAATACTTTGAGTAATTAAAAAATAAAAATAAATACGCAAATGAGCTTTCATTTACCGTGGAATAAAATTATACCTATTGTCCAAAAGATATCATGTAACATTGCTTAAGATCCCTGTTGGATACATTTAAAAAGCACAAGATCATGCATACCTTTCACCTTTTAATTCAATTAAAGATCGTTACTATTACTCACCAATTAAAGATCTTAACACCAAAATACAGAAAATTCACATTGTTAAAATGATTCGCTTCGACCAGGACTTGAACCCGGATCCTTTGATTTCCGAGACCTAAATCGCTTGAAGGACTCGGCCTGAAATTGAAGGATCGGCGTGCAATTCCCGGTCAAGGAGAATAATTTCCATACTGCAAGATTCCTGCGTTTTGGTGCATATCAGCGGATGATTCTGTTAAAGCAGCTATCATGTTGATTCTCGCAATTCTTTTATTCAGTCTTAATATCCTTTGAACCCAATGAATGCATAAAAGTACTATTTTATACAACACTTCAACATAAGTAATTTGGTACAGTACTATCAACAAATATGAAGGATCTTACCTTTTTCGAACGAGTCAATTGCTTCGGTAGGCAGCCAGTGTCTCCACATGTCAGCCACCCTCTTGTAGGTAGGGTGCCTTCGGGGTGGAAATTGATTCTGCGGGTAGAAGTCGTGGTTTCCCAGCACGGGAAACACGAACTGGGAGGAAAAAGTGTGACGGAGGAGGTCCGTCAAGTTCTGCATCACCATCAGGACCTTCTCCGTGCTCAAATAATCGTCATTTACGTGTGCAATGCTGTCCCTGTAAAACAATGACGAAAACGTAAGATACGGAGGAAATTTAAAATAACTAAGCATGCTCGTTATGTGACAAGAAAGCAAGGTAAAAACTTAACCAAATGTGACAAATGAGTACTTTCATAAAGCAGCCATGTTTGTAGCGAGGAGCACATTTAAAAACTACGGACCATTTTTATAATAGATATATGGTAGCCGAATAATATATGGTTATTACACAATAGTTCAGGTCGATGAGGGCACATAGCTTCTCAGTTTTAAAATACATTTTTCCTCCATGACGTCAGCCAAAGTGTCACACATCAAGTCCTACCTCATGAGAGGGGAAATAGGAGGGGTTAAGGGGAAAATATTTCCAAGGTAATATCCGAATATGAGAACAATGGATGCAATTAAACATGTTCATGTGCTAAAAAACCTGAATATGAGTAGATATTTTCAGGAGTGGTAGTTAAGTGTTGCGATCTACAATCAAACTTCTAAGCCAAGCCGAATTTATTCATTAACTCAAAGCACTAGTTATGATATTATTATCCTAGTTCAAAATATGGTTTAGAAGGAATAACTGATAATTTACAGGTTTGTAGCGTCAATCGAATGGGGATGGAGTAGTTATTCCTACTAAAAACTTGTGCATCTCCGGTCATATGTTTCCAGATACATTGTGAGAAACTGTTTTTAGTGTTCAAGAAAAGGCGAAGTTCATAAAAAAATTTTGATTGCATGTTTTGAAGACCATCATATATTACCTTATTTTGATTATAATAAATGATGATGGCAAATTCGTGTGTTGACAGTTAAAATAGAACTATTCCTACCAGTAAAGCAAGAAGACATTAGTAATATCGAGAGAGTGAATTATAAGCTGAACTCATAAGTTTGCAGTGGAAGCTTTAGGAAATGTTTTTCTGTTTTAATTCCGTGTAATGTGATGCCATTTTTACCTCGCAGGGATGAGCTTGAAGGAAACATGAATGAAATGAAAACTTCAGGAACATTTATTTAGGATTGTTCGCCGCTTGGTGGTACCTTGTTAAATTTGCGACAATAGTTCACTTGGTATCTCTCATTGGAAGAAAATAATTATATTATAGTATGGGAAGGGTAACGACTTCCCTTTGCGATTGGTAAGGTTCGATTTCACATCTAACTGGTTTTTTTCGAAAAAGAGAGAGGAAAAAATAGGAATATTTAATGATACAAGGAGAGATAGATATTAAGCAGAGCTAAGGAATGAGGTTATTGTAACAGGAAATTTAAGGATAACTAGTGTTGTGTTAGTTAGGACTTAGGAGCATAGCAAGGTGCAGGTCAAGGGTCTATCAAAAACATGTCCTAAGCGGGTAGAATACTTTTCATATTATCCTGCAAGCCACCGCTAGGGTGTGTGACATGAAGTGACCACGCATGAAATGGTTTAGTACCTACCTACTGTTTTTATTATTTAGTACCTAGGATCTGAGAGCCTGTTGCATTCAGTCTTCACCGCAGTACCTATGATCGATTCTCTTAAATTTACATCGGTAAATTACGTTGTAAAAGTGGTGATTGTGGTCAAATGTTAACCACTTCAATCGATTTTTATTTTGCATCAAGAATCTTTGTTGTTCCAAAGATTCATTCAGTTCGATGGGTGAAAAGCGGGAAGGATCTGTCCAGAGTTTATGAGTTGAAAAGTGTATCAATAGTATTTTTGATGGAACCTCTCAGTATTTGCTAAGAACAAGTGTCTACTATCAGGCATATTTGACTACCTAAATTAACTTCATCGAGAATTTCAGGGACAACATGACAATGAGTTAACTTGCATTGAAAAAATTATTTGGATTAAAAAACTATATACAATCATAGAAAGTGGTGAAATCCAATATATTTTGAATGCATGAAACGAATGAATTTGAAAAAAAACTTTGAATGAAAGGAGACGGGAAAATTTGATGGGTTCGAAATCAATTTGTATTTTCATTAGATCAAATGCCGTTCGATTTAACAGTACACAAAAGGACCGCTCACACATCACAGAGAAACAACCCTACATCAGATTTTCCGACTTTTTTCCGCAAAAAAACCAAGCTAAAGAGCATAAAAACTACGGCACATAAGTGACAAAAATAAACGTTAAATCATTTTAAACTATAGAACAAATATGAGAACACAAAGAAAGAATTTAACATTCAAGATATCATACGGCCTAAGGATGGATGTAATCCAAATGTAAGCAGCATTCATTTATCAATCAAGTCCGGTAAATGGTTCTCAAAAGTGTGTAAAACGAATAATAATGAGAATATGTGGAAATTTTCAAAGAAGTGTTCGGCAGTCACTAAGTTCTTGCTATGTCAATTTACCGTGTAAAAATAAGCAACTTACATGGTAAAACGAGGGAGTTAGCATAACCTTAATCCGTCAAAGGTAATGGTAGATGAAAATCGCACGTCAAGATGAAGACTCTGGAGATGAAAATAAAAAAAATGTTGATATTGACGTAGTCTACGGTCACTAAAAGACTTTTCGAAAGATGTTAACCGGCTTCACAAAAAAATTGTTCAAACATTCGGAAAATATGACAAAGATAGTAATATCTTATTTCAAGGGGGATCAGGGAATTAAGTCGATAATATACAGAATAAAATACGAATTGAAAGGAAAAAAAAAACAATTTTTTGGCTCCTTTTAAAGTGTTTTTTTCTATTTCGTCTTATCAGGATCCGATAGCTTACGTGTTCATCTCCAACAAATCGCACAGTCAACATTGGCTTACCTTGGCAAAGAATAGAATGTCGGCCGGAAAACGCTATCCTCAAAAAATACTTCTAAGGTCGGATTAAATAACAGCCCATGTTTTTAAATAACTGGTATCAGAACGCCTTCTTATCGGGCTATTATAAATAATAAATTCTTACGAGAGCTATTAGTCCCTAAGAACTGGTAAATAGCTAGTATTACACCTATATTTCAATGGAGGGTATCGATGAACCCATCCATTACAGCCCTATCTCTTCCCCATTTATTTCTCGTAGAGTTCTCGAATATAATTGCCATTTCCACTATGGGGCATTTCGATAATATTTATCGGCAAAAAATCGAAATGGTTTCAAAGTGGTAAATACTCCGGGTCTCAATTATTTTTTCATTTATTAATGCTAATGTAATGGCCAAGGTAGGTTCTTGATGGACCAAGGCAGTAAAAACTGCTATACTACAAAATACCCGCCAGGTAAAGCAAGATCATGTTGTCTCAGATAGATATAAAAATTCCTAGGAGGGAAAATATAAAAAGATGTGCGCAGAGTGAATATATATATGAATTCATCTAAAAGAAATAGATACAATTAGAGCATGGGTATCATTTTTATGCCAATAATTTTATCATTCAAAAGATTAATCTCAAAACAACTACATAAATAGAGTAAATATAAAGCCTTTTTGATCATGCAACTACATTATCATTTTTATTATTGGTATTCTACCGGTTAAGGTTGAATTTAGGTGCAAATAATATCTTTAGGAGCAGTTTTCATATATAAATATAAAATAATTTATAACCTTCTTTTTCCCAACCAAAATAGCCGAAAATCATGCCTGATCGGAATGAAACTACACGATTTTAGAGACTGTAACACATTGTGTTGTAATGTTCTGCTCGGAAGACCAGGAGCGTGCAAAAAGAGTATCGGACATTTATTTTTTATTAATATGACTTTTCATTTTTATTAAAGTTTAAAAAAGGTTGGGATGAACCCTACTTAGATGTGCCGCTGATAACAGTATATATAGGTTTTTATGGCACTTCTAAACCCCTGCACTCCAGAAACTTATAGGTGCCTAAGAGAGAATACACTTTAACACCCGAAATTTCAGTAAACTTTTTCAAACTCTTTGAACTAAACTTTATTCAGTTCATAATGTCTAATTCGTCCCTCACCCTCGTCGTTTACCAAACTCTCCCTTTTATTGCAATGTTACACATTCCATTGCTTCCTTATCTCCTGAATCCACTATCCTCGCCTTCTAGGAATTTCTCCGACAAACTTTCCCCGTTTACCTTTTTTATGCCAATCACTAATTTGTTTCTTTCCTATCTATTTTACAACTTCCATCTATCTACGTGCCCAAAACCCAAAAGTCGCCAATCTACGTTTATCTTCTTGCCTTACCGATTAAATTTATCAGCCATAAAAGTTTCACTATTCTCTTCTTTGCGTTATAAATTAAACTTTCATCCGTTTCTGATCATCAACTCGATTCTCTTTATAAAATCTTCTGTATTATTGCAATTATTCTTTCAACGGCCATGCTACTATTACTCTATTATCATTTCTTCTCATCCTTCACGTAGTTCCCTGATATTATATCTGCTATACTGATTTTATGTTCAATAGGCAAAATAGTGCCCTCTAAAATGTGCACGGTCCCGTAATAAGTCACATATCTCTCCAGGTTACTGAAATAGTCTACATATAAACATTAATAGAGACCAATGTATGTAACATGTCGAATACATTTTCAAAGTTTACGAATCGAGAGAAATTCTGGTTAGAGATCATATCCATTTTCATCAGTGATCTTATTACTTCTCTGACATCAGGGGTATCCCTACCCTCTGAAAACCAAAACTGACCCTCGCCGAAATAATCATATCTTCTCTCCTATGTCCTCTGCCAAATGAACTCCAGTGGGTACTATTTGTGTAACGTACGAAATCAAAACTATGGTCTCATAGTCCTCTCGTACAGCTGTTTTTCTCTGTTTTGCAATGGGAACTAATACTGATTGAATGAAGTAATTTTTCCAAATTTCTCACTCATACATTCTGCTTATAGCCCCATAAAAACGCTTCCTTCCACGTATTCCTAATTTTTTATTGGTTCTGCAGGGACAATAAAAACCACCAAAACATTGATTCTCTCAATTCCTTTAATTTATTTTTCGTCTCAGCATCAAGTACGTCTGGACCGAAACTGTCCTCATGGGCACAGTATTTTCTTTCTAAGTCTAAACTTGCGGACTTAATCGTAGTTCTACCATATAGCTCGTCTATGTGTCCTTTTCATCACTCTATACCATTTCTGAATCAAATAGTAATATACCAATAGTTCTGTTAGCGCTAACGGAATGCTCTATCTTACGTTTCGAAAGTTCTATTTTCCGATTCCTTGCACTTCTCTCTCAACCATGTTTTTTTCCACTTTAAATAATTACACAACACTCTACACTTCATCTTTCAAATTCTCTGTTTACGTATTTTCCTATTTTCCTCTCCCTTTTATCATTTTCATCACAATTTACATGGTCTCCTCATTTTTTTCCCTATCATCGTTCCAATTTTACGCATCGTTATCCTTTTTTTTAGAAAATCTCACTCTTACCCTAGTATATTCATTCCCTTTTTCTCACTTAATATTTCATTAACTTCGGTCTACTACCACTTTCTGTTCCAAAAAAGCATCATAAAATCCATTTTTTTTAATATTGTCCACATTTAATCTCCATTTTTTCTTAGTTTTCTATCTTTTCTTAGTTTACATTTGCTGGTACTTACTTAAGTAATAAACTATTGTCTAAACCCTTATCCACTTCTAACTATTGACTCTGTTTCTATGCATAAAAAATGCTAATTATTTAATAAATCGTTATAAGATGTCTTAAACTAACTCTTTTTATCCTGTGCCCCCAGCATTTTCTGTGTCCATTGACGATTTGCCTTTACACTAGATATAATGTATAATAATACCATATATTTTGCGAACTCGTTTTCTTAAGAGGCCATTTTTTATAAGATTTAGGAACATATAGTATGCAATAACTTTCTCTAGTTGAACTCGCAAACTTTCTTATTGTTAATTTCCGTGATTACTTGATAACTTGTAGGACACGAATGACAGCAAAATTCATTTGGTTTGTTTATATATCTAATTATAATATACTGGAAGCTGTCAGCTCTGTGGCTACAACGTTTCTTTCTAACATTTTGCTTAGTATCACTACTTGGCCCCTCTCACTCAATTTCGTTCCATGGATTATTTTATTGCTCTGTAACTATCCCACCAATCATCTCCGCTAATACTTCAATAGTTCTATATTTCATCTCTTCATCTCCTCCTTGATTTCTTCTAAGTTCACTCATTTCAGTAACTTTATGAAATTCCAAGTTGCTATCCTAACGGCGTAAAAACTCTTCTGTGCTTTCTTTTCTGTTGCTCTGAAAACCGCTGTGCAAGGATTTCGTGTTATTACGTCCTTGGAGGAATATAGTCCCTCACTGCCGGGTACAACTCACAATGTCCATAATAAAGTCTTGTGATAAACAAATAGGGGATTTCCTATTTGGTTCTCAATATTGATGTTAATGTGACAACACCACTTATAATGTGTCAGATGCCACGGTATCAGCTTCACCGAAGAGCAAACACTGGATGAACCACCTCTCGCTTTGCTCCTACTTTTCAATCTATCTGTTATTAGTTAGGCAACCAGCAGAAACCGTGTTCAATGTCATAAAGAGTACCATTTTTATTTAAATTTTAAAACATCATGGGATAAAAGCGCTCATAACTTTGTCACTTGGGTAAGTTTAATTCAATTCTATAGAGGAAAAGATCATATGCAGGATTTGATCATTCTCAAGTTCTCATAGGCAAAGGGTCTCTACAGATTGAATCAACTCTAATTCAGTTAAAATTCACATTACACAGGCATAGAAATATCAATGTACAACTTTTCCATCTCCCATACATCATGGTAAACTTTAGATACAGATTTTTCAGGAAGATTGTGGTTAATAGCAACAGTAGCTTATCTGTGGTAGATACAGCAGTATGACAAATATTTGCAGTCATGAGGTATGAGTTAATTAATCACATGAAATCCAAACCTATTGGGTAATTTGTCAATTGGGGTTAAAATAAAATGTTTAATAACTAATTTGAGGAAAATAGTATATATGCATAGAAATATTACTGCTATATCAAACAGCGCCGGATAGCAAGTGTATATTATGTAATATATTTAGTTTCAACTATTGGTGAAGATCTCTCTTTGGTGAAATATATGAGAACATGAATGAAATCATATGAAATAATAATTATTATTATTATATAAATATTATAATTGAATTACATTAAATGCATGATAATATAAAATTGGATTAATTGAATTAATATCTATTAATGCGAATAGAAAGTAAATGTCCTCAAATAATATCCGTTGGATACTTCTAAGTAATTGGAGAATCGTATAAATCATGAAAATTTGGAATTAATTAAATGTTGGCTTAACTTAAGAAATTAAAAATTATCTTTGCTTTCTACAGAAATAAAACTTTATTTGTCGACTAGTTTCGTTTACACTGTAACATCCTCAGGACTAGTGTTAGAGAGTTTGATTAGATTAGATGTTACAGTGTAAACGAAACTAGTCGACAAATAAAGTTTTATTTCTGTAGAAAGGAAAGATAATTTTTTATTTCTTAAGTTAAACATGGATTTCTACAAAGTTAAGGCCTCAACCATTCAGTGCAAATTTTGGCTTGTTCAAATAGACAATACTCCTTATGGGACCCACGATTTTCAAAAAAATACAAGAAATGACAACAGCTGCAGTTCTGATTTTCTCTAAAATGGCATAGAAGAAGTTAAATCAGGAATACTATCATAAAAAATATCACGTATAATCAAAGGTATAGGACTTTATTCTTAAAATGAGATGTAATTTATTTTACAGCTATGAGCTTTATGCGTAGATATTCCAATCAAACTACATTTCATTCAATTTGCCAATTCTAATGGGCATGGTAAATGTCGGCAGCCGAGGAAAAAGATTCGAGATTCAGACGAGAGGCATGATGAAAATAAAATTGAAGACTATAAAAATAAAATATAAAACTTGGTGAAGAGGGTTTTCTTTAGAAGGCAAAAACTATGGGACTCTTAAGGCATATTAATAGTTAAATATTATGATTACATTAATTTAGATAGAATTATTAACACTTACAAATATAATATTATTATACACGAATATAACATCAATACACTATAATAGAAAGGGCTACAGATAAAGGTCAAAGAAGAAATGGGAGAAAATGATGATGTACAATGAAAACGTCAGCTCAAGGAACTTGATGGCCGGTTTCATAATTTCTCGTTAAAGTCTAGTTTAATTTTAACTAATTTAAAGTACAATATAATTTTATGATCGGTAATCAAGTCCATGCCGATTCTTAAAGTGAACTTTGCTGGAAGACAGTGTTACTATGGGTTGCTCGCGTTCACTAATGATCAGTCTGATATTGTAATAAAATCAGACCATTCTGTAATATCTACGTTAATGAACGATTGGAATTAACGAGCCGTTATTCAAAAGGGCCCAAAGAATTGGATTGGAGAGATGAGATAGCGACGAGGAAGATGCTATACATCAATATTTAGTTTGAATTCCAGTGGTGATGATGACGTCGATGGTATCATGAGGATGCCTTCCTAGAATCTTCAATTCCATTTGGATTCAGCTGTTAACTATTATGCTTTCGTTATTTTCATGTTAGAGGAGAAATAAATCATTTAATCCTTAGTCTTATTATTAAGAACCTAGATAAGTTATAAAAAAACCCGTTGAAATATTTCGCTTTGTAATATATGTTTATCAATCATTTTTAACAATAGGCAACGTATCTGTATGCCCCAAGGCTTAAATTTAGTATCACTACCGGTCTCAAGGAATCGTTTCTACTTACATTGCATAGATAAACTGACTCAGAAAAAGATTATTTTATATTAGCTATTGTGCCAACAGAATTTAATAACTAGTAAAGCTTATAAAATAGTAACTGTGTTTTTAAGAAATTACGCCACATTCCTCCTCATTATTATATGAATTACCTCAACCCAAATATCACCCCTATAATTCTATTTTCATTTTTACCAAAAGCAGTTCATCTTTCCTCACGTAAGACTTTCGACAAATATATGCGATCTCCTCTTCAGTAAATAAATATTCAATTTGGGTCATTAATTTGGCAAGTAGGCCAAAAATTAAATGATGTGTATTATAATTAAATACATGTGCTTGTTTCCTTTGTTCTTTTAAAACCACTGGTACTTTTGAATTCATTTTTAATCTCGTGCATCAAATTGTTTTCTCATTTTCTTCTGTGATGTCTCTTTCTCGCTAAAGTGGTTCACTTCTTTACTTAGACCAATTCGATTCCTGATCCTGGTACAACGTATATTGCCTCATGTGTCGATAAGGTTGCTGTGGCGTTCTTCTTAAAACACCTAGCAAATGCATCACAACCAGAAAATATGATTATCAATGATCTATTGGAAACTTCAAATTATTTCTTTCATTTTCTTATGCAGGTTCTTGGGTCCCTACCAACTGTTTATAACTCACTCTTGGATTATCAGTGACTATTTTCCAAATACGCATACATACATTTCTCTTTGATGCATGAGATTGAATCAAAGACGACAGGCAGAAATAAAAATTTGTCGACCAAAATTATTAATTCACATTAATTGTTACGCAATGAAAAAAATTTTCTTGAACTTTTATTTGAGGAATGATTTGGTGGCTGTCACTCCATGCATTGTCTCGAACGCTCACGTCATCCCTCATTTCTCCTATGAGATCATTCACGTCACATCAATAACGTCTTAATTGAAAAACACGTAAATCATTCCAATCGAAAACGATTGGTGCATTTTACATGAAGCAGACAATTTTTCCCTTTGATTCCTTGACTGCTGTCTTCACTTCGCTTTTTGTTGGCTCGGCAACAATTCCCGAAGCATATCACCGAAAAAACCACCGCGGTGAGGAAACAGTTCATAACAGTGGGATATCATAACCCAAACTCCCGTCAAAGAGGGCTTTAAGAATATCTATTTAATTTCACGTATTGAAAATCAGTTTTCCACGCTCTACTTCAGAAGAGGAATATCCAATATTTCATTGCACATTAGCGATTTAGGTAGTAGGTTTTAAATTCCATTGAAGCTTGTGTAATAATTGACAAAAAACAATGTTTTCGAAAGCTTACGTAACACTTAATGCCATGGTAACACCTCTGATCTAATAACCCCTAGTTCTCCTTTTCAATCAGAAAGTTTTTTTTTCACGAAGCAATTTTCACGCAAACCATTCTCATGAATGCCTTCAACTAGAACCCTTCGCTCAGATTTTTCTAAACTTTCCACGGCTGTGATTCTTATCAGGTGCTGAAAAATTATCATCTCAATTTCATTATTACCATAAAATTCCAACCCCGAAAAATAGGAGCTCTAATAGAGGAACGGTTTATTAGTGAGTCAATAATTTATCGCCACAACGACGCTGGTAATCTCCCCTTAGCAAATTAAATTCCGGAAGAGTGGACATTAAAATCAATCGGTATATTAAGATCGATAGTTTAAACTCTGAGAGTCTGCGGACGGCCTGCCAACATATTTGACTTTGGGCTATATAGCCTTCGAATATTGGTCTAGTGCAAAAACCGTCGTTATATATAAAACTTAATTATCGCCTTTAATTTTTCCGCGAGGAATTAATTTCATGGAACGTTTCCCTTTCCATTGCAACAATGTATTTGCTCATCGGCGGCTCTAGAATATGTAGCAGAGAGTGAACACCTTGTACTTTTATTTTTTAGTTCACGGATATACAGCTTGTACATATCTATTTCCATGTAAATAAATATTTGTTCATCGTACGACGGGATTTCATTATTGAATGTGTGTGTATTTCTATATATATATATAGAGAAAAATATATGTTTCGGTTCTGGCAAAAAACTGTCACGATCAGCGCTGTGAGCCGGCGCGCCAATGCGACGCGCGTCATTCCCAAATTGTCGATCAAAATTGTCTGACAGAATTCAAAACTAGTGCTCTCTCTTCCTGGAATATCTCATTATCTCCTTAAAAGTTAATCGGCGATTTTCCCACACCAAATCGTTCATCAATATGGCATGGTTAGGGTCTGTCGAAGTGGAAGGCCGCCCCGTTCGCGAATCTTCGTCTGTCGAGGTTCTGCCCGATTTAAAACGACTGTACCACTCAAAGCAATGGCTTCGGCTCATAGTTTCATTTAAAAAGGCTTGCTGAATCATTCCAGATGTCTCCATTGCATTTTTGCCAAGTTTGACACTAAATTTCAGGCACACACGCTGAACAAGTTAAGACACGTACCGCTGCTGCTGCCTCACGACTTGGCGTAAACAAACGGAACACCTCTCGTTTTAGTCGTCAGATGTTTCGATAAATAACGTACTGTGCCTCGTTTCGATCTGTTGAACAGTTTTCGTAGAATAAAATCAGTCTGGTGTTTATTTGATCACACATTGTAAATAAATAAATATATGTATATATAATGATCAGGTAATTTTTAGGGTTATCGACGTGATCATCGTTCAAATGGATCGATATAGCACAATGAAACTAAATGTGGAAAATAACCCAAAAGTTTCCAACATTTAATAAACTAAGCTTAATATTAACGCAATGGCCTACCTACTGATTTGATTAATTCAAAAAGACTCCTAAAAATTTCAATGGGCATTCTCGCAAAAATCTTTTGACATTTAACCATGGACTGTTCACGGGGCTGACATTTTCCTGCATTTTATATCCAGGTATCAAGCCTAGGTTAGTCAGTAACTTAAGGGCTTACAATCATTTCTGGGTGCATCATAAAATCACCGTCATAGGTAGGAGATGGTTATGAGAATTTTGAGGAAGAGGAAGGCTAAGTTGAAACGGGAGGCAAAGATTTAAAGGTCGAGCAGTTTACCCATTGGAACCAAATGGTCAAAGTAGTTGGGGCGCATGAAGAAGGACCGTGTCAGGCAAAGAACCTTTCTCAAGGAGGGCATTGATATATATTAATAGAATTTGTTTAATAATTGTATAATGTTTCTTTTATTCGTCAAGATAAGCTGTATTGAGAAGATGATACGGCACTACAGTATAAAAAAGCGGAAATAAGGTTTTTGAATTTGATTACGTGGTTTCGGGATGTAATTTCTTTTTCTGGTACTAAGACCCACACTAAGACGCTTGCATTCATCTGTTAAGTTTAACCATCCCGAAAAATATCAAATATAGAGAAGGTTATAGTACCAATTACTGCTTAAAAATCAGTTTTTCGCATAATCTGATATATTTTAAGCTACTCTCTTTATTAACCCTAACAGAACTACGCTCATGACGAAATTATCCTTTGGGCCTATGGCTATGTTCACTTGGCTCACATCAATATGAAATGAAAACGCGGTTGAATTTTCCATAATATGCTGGATAACATCCAAAGCGTCCCTAATATCGATCAGCATTCAATAACTTGTGGACATAAGGCCAAGGCCCCTCCGGCCAAAACGGCTTCCGCCTGGAACACCCTATTCGGTGCAGTCATCGGATTGAGTCGCGTAATATTGACATCAGCCCACTACTATTAATACATCCTTCACGATAGGCAACCTTCATCCTAGATGGATAATATTCCACAGAATCATATGAGGTTTCGACCATAAAATTGCACCTGTTCACTAAAAATCACAAGAAAATCAAATGAATTGATAACTTTTTTGAAAATTCTGTGACTATTTCATCTGTGTCTGTTATGGCCATTTTTAAATATTTTTTTCCAAAAATGAGGATAAAATAAATGTTCACAAAACTAACATCACTTCACATTGATGACAAAAAATTACTACCAATAGCCCCCCTATACGCATAATGCCTCAACATCTTCTAGTTTTTTTTTAAATCACGTAGGTAATTTAAAAAAAAACGATTCTTTCCTATTGAAAATGCCTTAATAATTTTATAGTGCCTATACGTTTCAATAAAATGTCAATATCTAACTCCGATCTTGGTTAACAATTGTTTACCTTTTTTTTTGACTGGCAAAGCAAAATATTATACTCTTTCCGTCATGTACCAAAAATATACTGTGTGCAAACTTCAATTTGGAAGTTTGTATGGAGTATATTTTCAACTGGGCTTGTAGAAAACATTTATCTCGTAAATAGTGTCGATTTCCATTGAAGAAATTTCAATCAATTCTGAATTTTATAAATCTACCGATGATTAGTTCGTAGCAACTACCTCACAGAGGAGCAGGATGAAGTTAATGGCAACAACCGTTGAAAAGTTACTTTTATTCTATTATTATTGAAATTAGTAAGCACATGCCACAAACTAAAAAAACTCATTGCAGGAGGTATACGGTTTTGAAAAGAAATTTTCAATGTATGCAAGATAAACTACCAGTAAATTTTGGTTTTCATATTCAGAGAGACTGCCTATAAGCTTTTTATAATACGGAACTAGACACACTAACACTCTACATTTAAATAAACAAGTCCTCCACTCCGCTTATATTCTCTCTCTCCCTTCATTCCGTACAATACGCCTATCCTTTTCCTCAAATATCCTTTTCCTATCTTTCTTTTTCTTAATATTCTCCCCTCTGTCAGTTTCCAACAACCCATCTCCAGTCAAACTGTTATCCAACCATATTTTCTACCACCTTTGAATTTCTCTCAGTATCAATCTCCATCCTCTATCATGCCTAGGATTTCATCATTTATCTCATTCCGTCCTTTTAACCTTTTCCGTCCTTCTCCGCGCCCACATCTAAAAAGCCCACCTCTACGTGTAGGATTGCTTCCAGCCTAAAGTAATACGTTTCGGATGCATAAAAAACCACGCGTTATTTCAAACGTTACCCTTTTGTTTTCTTTTCAGCTCTATTCATGACGCTTCTTACCAACTACCTATATTTGGTAAAAAACTTCTTCAACTGTTGTACTTCCTTTCCAATACCCTTACTACCCTGGATTTTCCCTCAATCGCTCCCCCAATTTCCTCGATAGGTGACCTGCTCTAGTTTACGTACTCGAAATTAATTTTCAATGAAGCTTTCCTATTTAATAACTTTCTTTCATTATACCTTCATCACTTATCAGAATGCTTATTTTTTCAGTGGTATCCCAATACTCACTTAAGGTGTTCTGTGGATAGCATATGGATGAAATTGGATCACCTCCATTCTTATCACCGCTAATTCTGATTCTCCAACCACTACCTTCAATTGTGCAGTCTAAGACAAGTAAAGGTTTCATATAAGCCGCCTATCCCCCAGTATACTCCTTTCTCACGCAAAGTTTTCATTAATGGGACCCAATTACTCCACCAAAGAAGTTTTCCAAATGAACGAGGTAAAAAAATACATTCTTGTTGTATTCTATATTTCTTACTGTGACCTTATGACTGTACGCGTACTTCTCCTCATCCTATGCCCAAATTAATCATCCACTCAGTAATCATTTGCGCTTTGCAATCCTTTTGTAGACGATTCAAGTTTAGTGTCTAAAATTTCAAAGGTATTCTTACCTATATGTATCCTATATACTAACCTATATTACTTAACTACAGTTGCTTTTTTGGAATGGTAATTAAAACTGATTGAGTGAATTCTTCTGGTGACGTAAAATAATAAAATTTTAAAGATAATTTGAACGGAACAACAGTAAGCTCAATCTCACGATTAATTAGAAAGATATGAAAGAGTGAAAACATTACCACAAAGATTCATATCCAAAGACCTCAAATTCTATTCTAATGTGAAAATAATTACGGATAATATTTCACATAAAAACTAAACACGTCACAACATTAAACGGCTCTATGTATATGAAATCGGGAAAAAAGTTTGTTGTAGTACTTTTAATATAAATATTTTAAAGCAAATAAGCTCGCTAAATCATCGTCCTTCAGTCCTTAGGTTGGTTTCCGGCAGCCCTGCATTCTTCTCTATTGTGTTGATTGCGTCACCCCCTGATACTTTTCTTCCACTGATACTCTCCCTGATACTTTTCTCTTCTATTTTATTCTTAATTCGCCTTATACACTTGCGTCCTGCTCATTCTCGCGGGATATTTCCTTCAATTTTCCCTTCTATTATGCTTAAAATTTTCCATTGATCTTGATGATTCTTTGATGACCCACTTTTTTCAATGTTCCATGCCTCTGATCCATAGAGTGTCATGCTCTATACCAACGTTTTGAGAAACTGCTTCCTTGTTCTTTGAAAAAATTAGTTGCGTCTTCTTCATAAACACTTTCTTAGCTTGAGCTGTTCTTCTCTTGATGTCAGTGGAAATTCTCCCATCCAAAGTTATACTGCTGCCCAAGAAGATGGAAGATGCCACTTGGTCTAGTTTCACTCCTTGCATTGTGATATTTTCCTTCAGCTTCTCTTGTTTACACAGAAGGAATTTTATTTGTAATCTTTTTTATGCTCATATTCCCAAACCACTTGACCCATAGCATTGAAAACTGCGTACCCAGGTCCTGTCGTGTTTCTATGAGCCGTTCTAACCATATCTTATTTTATTTCATGCGGTTATTTCTTCAATGAACCGTACTAAGTATCATTATTTTTATTTTCCTACTAGAGATATGGTTTGTTCAAAATGATTACTTATAACAGTACTGATAACATCATTAGTATCAATGTCAATATCGAGTAGCAATAAAGTTTTTGTAGTAAGGTCCTTACTCCATTCTGTGAGTTGTTTCATCATTTATTCTCTTAAACGATTCTAACTTAATATAGCCACGGCTTGAGGTAGCAAAACCGTTTATAATCCATCCGGTGCAATTTAAGAAAAAGGCTGCGTCATTTTAGGCGAGACTAGGAAATTAATGTAGGGGTGCTCAGTTTGCATCCATCCAAAAAGCTATCTTAAGCGGTGACTACTAAATAATAATAATACTGAAAACTAATATTATGCTTGTATTGACTTACTTATTCTTTAATACATCTTTTAACACGACATTAATATGATGAGTGTATTATATTGCTTCCGTATATTGAGGTCCATTACTTTTTCTATTATCATCACTAATTTGAGAATGGCGACGGTTGCCAGAGCAACAAAGGTTTTCAAAATGTTCGCAATCTATTTCTGTTTTTTTTCTCGAGCTTCGAGAATTCAGCAGATATTTCCACATCATACTCTCCAAATAACGTTCTCCGGGGACAAGATCCCGGGCACATCCACCCCTCTCCTTTGAGAGCCCACCTTGAGAAACGTCGATATTTTCATGTCATCCTTCCTCACGGAAGGTCTCTTTCAAAGATTTAAAAAATAATCCAAAGCGATATCACCCTAGAAGCAACTAGAAGATTAAATCTTTCAAATGGCATCCAGCGACTTCATCTCTTCAAGCTCATGAAATTTGCTGTACTCGAGATGGTCAAACGAAAATAGAGTCAAGCCGAAACATATAGGAATTTTGTGTGAAGTACGCAAATTCCTGAAAACACAACTTGAAGTTGAAAGCTTATAAGTTCTCGAATAGGGGTATGCCGAAATGCCGAAGGCGGTCGAAGGGCATTCCATTTCAATTATGAAAGATTGAATAAACCGGATGTGAAGTCGGGCACACGGAATATTTTTCAAGAGTTAAGAGATCCTTTGCTTCGGTTCAAACGAAAGAGAGAGAACAGCTGCTCCGGGTACCTCTGGTTCCTGCTACAAAGGCACGTTTTTCAAGCATTTTGTATCGCGCTCAACTGAGTTCATATGCATAGTGCTCTTCTGTTCTGTTACATTGAGCAACCTTCATTTTTAATTTAAATTGCTCATAGCTATAATTCCTCGAAAAAAAATGGTCACTCCATTAGTTCCCGTACTATTTTATGTTTTATATTTTGAACAGTGTTATTATGCCATCCATCAACATCTTAATGCTTTAGAGACATCACTTCAGCGAATTTTGTTTTGAAATTTTCCAAAACGCACATTTTAAAGGCACCAAGAACATTTTTAAGAATACCCACCATATATTAATTAATAAACGTAAAAATATTTAATATTACCACAAGAGTTAAAATATTAAAATTAAAGGAAGTGTACAGCCTTATATTTATTATTTCATTTCATTTTTAACACTTAACCGCAGGGAAACGGTTATATTCATATATATGCCAATTTTATATTGGTTTTACGGTTTTAAGCAATTTTTTATATTTCGGTTCTGAATTTACTGCTGTTTAGCTCTGTAATAACTATTTAAGCATATTTTTAGGGTTTCTGCTTCCTTGAAAAAATTCTGCTCATATTTCTGTCCATATTAAAAATACAAAGTAATTAGATGTGCCTGACAAAAATTGTATGACTTAGCAAAACACAAATAGTTTTTCATTCGTTTCTATTACAAGAAAATACTTTATTGCGGTCAACTTTTGATACTTCTCCAACAAAAGCGAATGTTCCTCCGTATTATCTGTAGTCTACTGAATGCGGTATTTGCGAATCACCTAATTGTACGATTTATGTTAATGAAAAAAAATTACAGTTTCTGATCGCTAAATTGACAAATTTTCAAAGCTAAAGTCGGCAGCCGTTCCTAGGTCAACAAATGTATGCTAAGCTAGCAACGGAATTATAATTTTATGATGGGTAAGTACATTATTCGAGCATTGAGAAATTCTTTTAAGCAAACCTCAATGAACGCATTCGTGATATTCATTCACCTTTCCAAGAATCGAGTTAACCCATGCACAGCCATAGAAATATAGGTAAATTCAAACTCCACAGCACTCTTCGGAGAGAGCACTTATGTGTAAAGAAGCCGGAAATCCGTCCCCTTTCGGAACAAATACAGGTACCTCTGGAAAAATTCATTTCAGAACTCGCGGGGCATTTGTGTTCGCGAACTCTGAGAAGAATTTTTTTTTGCATCAGACATGTCTCTGTGAGTAAAGCGTTCCCCAGCACACATTTCACTTGAAGCATAGATCTCTATGATAGGTTTGACTTTTTGCTGGGGGCCACGGTCCCCACTGCCGATTCCCGGCAGCAAGGCGAAGCAAATAAATTACAATCACGGGTCTTGCAGTGGCAACTGTGCCAACACACATTAAAGTCTCGACACAGCATCGACAGGAGAAAGAGAGAAAAAAAAGGTCCACCGCTTGGGTGAGACAAGAAATAAGTATGTATTAAGCCGGGGGAGGAGATCGGCAGGATATGGAGAGAAAGAGAGGACGAAACTGGAGTGGGAGAGGTCGTAAAAATACAATTAGTCGATGGACCATCCCACGCCTCGAGGAACGAAGGGGTAATCTGTGCCGACAGAGGAAGTAATCAAGGATGGGGAAAGAAAGACGGTGGGTGCTGGAAAGGATGGGCCGCATGGAGGAAGGGTAGATTTTGGGAGAATGCTGAAGAAGAAGTAGAGAACAAGAACGATTGCCGAGCGTGGGAAGAGGGAGAGATAAAGAAGACGGTGTGGGACGCTCAGGTTTTTTTTCCTCTTCCCATCCTCCCTTCTCCGCCATGGGGAGGAAGGAGGAGAGTTCCGGGAGAGAGGAAGTGGAGGGAGCTCCACATCTCCCCCTCATAACGTTTCACGTGCTGCTACCTTTGAAGGAAAGGGCCCTCCGAACGAAATCTGTCCTCCCCGTTCCCATTCGTCCATCCACCCCCACTCCAAACCCATCCCCGCTCGACGCGAAGGACTTGAAACCAGAAATTGAATGCGCTCTTCCTCATCGCCTCCTTATATCCTTCCATTTTGTCTCCCATGCGACGCCCCTCCCTTATGGAGTCTCCCACTCAGCCTTAGTCTTTTTTTTGCCCCCCCCCTCTCGCTCTGCACCTTCATTTGGTGAAACCGGGGCGCGTCCGTCAAAATCCCTTGCTCAGGCTACATCTATCCCTCTCTCCCTCCTCTGAGCCCCCTTTCTTCTCGATTACGATCTTCCTTTTGTCTTCTCTCCATGAGGCTCAGAACGCTCGCTCGGATTCTCCACCTTCCCCACCCCACCATCCTTTTATTTGTTCCCTCTTCAACCCTAAACCGGCACCTAGCCGACAGCAAAACGGGAAGGTATTGGAGTGAAATTTGCGCGATTACTCACCATAGCCTGTTTCCTCACTATGTAGTTCTCTTCGTTTATCTTTCAGAAATGGAAGTGTAGGCTCATTCTTTTTACAGTAAACCAACGATAACATTAGGGTTTTTGATCAATCCAGTATCTAAAACTATTTTACCTACCTAAGAGATTTATATATTTCTAAAACCTCCATCACAATTGGCATTTCTTCAAATCCACATTCTTCCTCTCTACCTTAATTCGGTCCAGCATGCCCATTCTTTTCATCCCCTTTCTGCCAATCGTTTTTCCCTCTATCACAGCCTCCCACATTCCATCTCGTTTCGAAAAATTCTACTTTTCCAACCTCCATTGGATTTCTCCCAGCAACCCTCTCTTCTTCCACATCACGGCTAGAATTTCCGTTTTTTTTATTTCCATTCACTTCACTTTTTCCGTCTTCCTCTACACCCGCATTTCAAATACCTTCAATATACGCCTATCAACTTGCTTTAAGAAACATTTTTCTGCACCGTATAATACCCATCTTAATTAACATAAGATTTATCTTAAAATTTTTAAAAGTTTGTATACACTAGAGGTAACGAAAATGATTGCTTACAGAACCATTCATCTAACACAGTATTATACCACATTTATAATTGCTCTATTCGGATTCTTAGGGTGGATAGCTAAGAGATCTGAAATTTTTTTGGTCTCAATGTTATACTGATTGCGCCGATTGTTTAAATTATTTCGTGTCGCGCTCAACGAATTCATAGAAAATTCCATTTATTTCTGTATGTCTTCAGGGAGCATGGCGATTGCTGGAATATTAAAATATTATTTTTTTTAACTTAAATGGATGCTTGTTCACATTTGAACGTATCATCAATTTCAAATGAAGTACTTTTGGCGAACCATTCTCAGATAGGCAGCATTGTATTAAAATAGATAAATATTCTTATTTTTTTCAATTATTCGTAACTTTTATTAATTAGTACAGCCAAACTAAGCTACTCCTGTTGTTTTTAATTTTTTTCCTCAATTTCACGGATATCCCAACAGTTCGAGCAGCATTAATTTCAAATTCATCTTAAAATTACCTCGAATAAGGAAAAATTCTGCTATCTGAATACTTACAGCAGTAGTGCCTTAAAACTACTTGTCTAATATGTTCACTTGCAATTTTTGATGGTGCCACCTCCATTTGGCATTCTCTTTCTCGAAGAACGTTTTCAAATCGAGATGACATTTTTGTTTTAAAGAAACGACGTTTTTTTCATCGCTCAATTCTGTATTTTAGACAGGAATCACCGGATTAGATTGGCAGGTGACATCCTGGTCATTCACTCTGAGGTCTTTGATTAACCGTGAACAAAGGAATTTTCTGTGATTTCCATTCTCTTCCAGGGTTTTATGACTGGAGACACTTTGAACAAAGGATTCCACTTTCTAAAGGAATGTTATCAAAGACAGTGGGTCTAAGGCTGCAACGCGTGGATTTGACTTAACGCCCAGTGAATACCTCAGAAAGGTTTACAACATCATTAGAGAGGAAATCCTTGTTAATTCCCCATATATGTATACGAGCATAACGTGAATTTCCATGGAATTTAACTTAATAGGCACTGCTGTAGTGGATGCTATCATTAAATAACGGAAAGTACTATTTCCTACTGCTCTTCCTATGTGCATAATTTATAAAATGGGGGAAGAGACACGATTCCACAATAGAGTCATTTATCCATTCTATTTAACAGAACTAGGTGACTTGTTCCCCCGGTAATAAAGTAATATAGTTATGTTACTCCCTTCTATTAGCACATCCCTCCTTTTTTATATTCTATAAAACTTGCTTTCAATGGTATTAAAATTAGTAATTTTTTCTTGTCATCGGTAGTATTTAAATAAACCATCTTTAGTTGTTATAATTCTCTCCAATACATGCTCCTCATTTACCTATCTGAATGTATTCTAAATTCTATATAACAATCTTCTTTCCATTGCTTTCATAAGGAATAATTAGCATTACATATGTAGCATCAAACACTAAAAGAACTCCTCGAATATAGATTTGAGTTCTGTTCGATAAAAGGTGATGATTTTTGTGTACTCAAATAATTCAAAGCGCAAACATTTAATTTTATGGCATACGGTTTGCTTGATGATTAATGTAATTTATATGGTATAAACTTAATAATTGGACTCCAGGACTCATATTGTGTCAATGGCAGCCGTATTCGATACATTCAGTCTGTCAACGGCAACAATGGAGGTTACGCTCCACGAGCATTAAGCTGCGTGGACATTTTGGTTTCACATGAATAAATCGTCAACCGAGACCTATGTAATGCTACAAGAGGCTTATAGAGAGCTTATTTTTACCTATACCACTGTGAGAAGACGGGCAAAAATGTCACAACGAGAAGTTGACTCAGACCCACAGTCATTTCTCTTACGAAAAAATAGTTTCACACTACCGCTATCAATGTGAGAGAACATAGTCGAGTAAAGTTAAGAGAGAAATATTATAAATACTGAAGGTTCCATTGGTTGCCACTCGCTCATTGGTAACGGAGATATTCCAAATGATATGTGTTTTTGCCCGGTATTTTCCGTGAAAACTACCCGGAATTCGTAGATACCTCCGGTGTATAAATTTACGGTGCGTTCCTCATCCTTTTTGTAGCCCAGATCGATCCTGTGTGACTTTCATTTTCAATAATGCAAACTACACCACACAGTGCGTTTTTCATCATCAAAAGTAGATGGAGGTACACTGAACATGTTTCCACTTAATGAAGTTTTCTACTGGCGCAAAATTAGAGTTAATCCAGTGAAACTTGCACCATCTATACATTACATATAAGGCTAACAAGGTGAAACAAAATTAAATCATACCATAACCCGATAGAGTTCAGAGCTAGTTTTCTGTAGGCAGAAAGATATAAAGGTACAGTAGATAGAAAGGTGAAAACGGAATAGTCAAGCAATGCATACAACAGTACGGCAAACCACTTCCGACCTCAAAATAAGCCTGTAACCACTCACAACCACCTAACAACTCTCTCCCTAATTCGGAGCATCCCTCTCTCTATCTCTCCCCGCATACACCTTCCATCTCGCAGCCCGCTATCACTTTAAATCCAGACTGCCATCTTCAGTTCGCCCCTTATACAACGATCCGCCCTCACCCCGTCCACCTTTCGCGTCACCCTGGAGCGCCTTCAAACACGAATATCTCGCCCCTTCCTTCCCGCCCCTATCAATTCACTCCCCGCCCCACTCCGTACTCTTCCCTCGCCCACGTGTTCCATCCCCCTCTCCCCCGCGAGAGATCCCGACCGACCTCTAACCCCCTCTACCCTCTCCATTAGCCTCCCACTTACCGACTTTCACTCCCACCGCCCTTTCTTCCTTCAGGACCGAGGACATCATCCTCCTCCTCCGCCTACTCCTCCGCTTCCGGACCCCGCCACCACGACTCTTTTTTCTGCCACCTCCCATTTTCATTTTCATTACTCTCCTAGTCGCCACCCCTTGTTCCCTCTCTCTTTTCCTCCCTCCAGCCTCAATCCCCTTTCCCTCCTCCCCGTCCTTCAAACTCCTCCCTGTTCCTCCATCTCTCTCCTCCCTCCCACGCTATTGTGTTGCAAAAGGAATCCCTAACTTCTATCCCTTTTTTAGATTTTTTTGGGTCCCAGCGTAGGTATTCGGGCTTATAACTTAATTACGAGCGCAATCCGCCCCGATATTTTTTTGTCATCTTTTCCGGTCCACTTTCAATTTATTGGCGCATACCGTTCCCCATTACGATCTCAGAAAACTGCAAAGGCCACACATAATTTCTTTGCATGATTCGTCAACATGAATCCTTGACGAGCCAAAATCCATTTCAGAGACGTCAGTCACCGATATACAAGCAAATTCTGATAGAGAGTAAATTCAATTGATTTGGATAATGAGGAAAGATCAATGTACGGTAACTTAAGAAATTAATATTATCTTTGCTTTCTACAGAAATAAAATTTTATAAAGTTTTATTTCTGTAGAAAGCAAAGATAATTTTTAATTTCTTAAGTTAAACATGGATTTCTACAAAGTTAAGGCCTCAACCATTCAGTGCATCAATGTACGGTAGTTTGCAAAAAGGCATGAGACGATTCACAGTGCAAAAAAATAAAAATTTGCTCACATAGTGATATATTAATATAATCCCCGAATGGTTCTCAGTGAAACCAACCAATTTTATGATCGCTGAGAGAATTTATTTGTTAGCGTTAATTTGAAATTTTCACTTTAACTCATGGATTATTTTTGAAAAATTACTTCTTTCGAGGGTAACATTGGCTATTAGGCATTGTCTACGTTTTTAAACCGCTATTTAAGGAATCACCATAGAAATGATCAAATACTTTTAAAAAATCATAACGCATGGCAACACTGATTTAAAAACTATTGATAAGGTTAAAATTGAAAAGAACTCTTCTGATCATTCATTTTCCTATATTTCCGGTAAAAATTATATTATTATTATTGCATAATAGAACCTCGGTTAATTCATCGCTTAGGGCAGACAACGAGTTTTCCATACTTATTCAAGAGAACGATTTATTTATAAAATAATATACTTGAACACACAAATATTCATGAGTGTTTTATGCATAAACAATAGGCTGTTATTATAGGAAACGAATGGAATAATATAAGAGCAAATATTTATTCAAGTCCATTGTGAAAATTCCTATAAATTAAATAGATCCCTAGTGTTCAGGATTGTTTTGCTTAAATGTAAGGTATTTGACGGACAAAATAATATTTTATATCATATTTACATTTCGGTTAAGCGCATGAATGAATATTTGGACCACAAGCAAAGAAATCTCTTTCCCCATCTCATATCAAATACTTATACTGTCATTGAACTGAATTTTTCCCCTCCGTGTCATCCTCTAGAAACCGAAAGAATCATTTTAAATCGCATTTATACAATCCACTACAATATTTTGATGGATTTTTTTCCAGTGGTCAGCTGTACATATACAAGAAAAAAATATGCTACTTACAATTAAGATTATTTTTGTTTCTTAAATACATGCAATGGTGTGGGATTCAGAGGCCTACACAGTCTCCTCAAGGGCACCTTCGTGGGACCCTTAAAATAGTTTTTCGCTCAGTTGGACTTGATAAAAAGGAGAGCCTCTCAGTGTAATTGAAAAATAGCCCCCATTTATTTCCATAAAAGATGTCTCATGCATTCTCCTCCAGCCTTAAAGAATTTTGCTTTCATTTCGTATCCTTGGGATAGGTTTTCAGCAATTTCCCTGAGCGGAGTATCTTACCAATTCCTCTTCACTCTTATTCTCCCTGTGGCAATTAATTCATTTTCACTACTCTGTGTAAACTATTTTTTAGTTTTTTTCTGACCATTTATAACTTAATTGATTATATGACTAGGGTGAATACAGATTTCACTCTCTTCAAGTTACGAGATCCTTGCGTTTAAGCTCATGGGTCAAAAATGTACGCGTTTATAAGGCACAGGAACATATATGTGGCGTAAATTGTCAATTCCTCTATCATTCAATCAGCTTATGGATTTCCAGGCTATCGATTTACGGTGACTGCACTCACCCCGGAGCCAATATTGCATGCGTGCCAATCATTTCATTAAAATTTTGAAACCGAGAGGAGGATTCAAACTCCCAATTAAATGGGTTTGCTTGACCTCGAGGATAAGTTGACGGAAATATCCTGCCAAATTAATTGATCCATTATTCCTTTCCCGCCGCAATTCGTGGCTATGAGAGGAAAAGAAATCAAAATAAGCTCCCTATAATGTGGACGCTCTTGAATACCACTCAACGAAATCATTTCTGTTAGGCTTTATTTGCAATTTACAAATTCTTGGCTGTCATCAGGTCCAGTTCACCACTACGTCTATTTTTATGAGAGCAACGAATATTTCATGGAGATGAAATTAAAAAAAATGGAAATAATGATTTATAGATACCATAACACATTTTATTGTTCCAATAAATGAAGCCCATCCCTAATTTATGGGCATCTCAGTGAAAAAGAGATCCTTGACATTAAAATGTACGATAATTAATCAAGATTACATTATAATTGCCGGAAGATGCTTGTAGGCATATGTATTCATCTAAAAATTAATCTCAATTAAAATTTTATATATCCAGTAACAAATAACCAGGAGCCACAGTTATAATCAAAGTAATCAGTAAAAGCTAAATGGAAGAATTTAATAAAGCTGGAACCTATAGAAGAATTTTAATATGCTATTAATTTTTGGAGGGAAAAATTTCATTCGGTTATATTTTTATCAAGGAGTAATTATGGAAACAGACCTCATACCTCCCTCTATGGCTAAATTAATTTGAATACACCGTTCAAATATTTCAGAATGTCTCTCAATTTTATGATTGAATAAATTCCTTCGGTAATTTCTATTCTAAATTTTGACGCGACAATTTACGAAAAATGTGATTAGATTCATATATTTCCCCTCACATATCGATAGATAGGAATTTTTGTCAAAGGACCTCACCATTATTTAGTCATCAGAACAGAAAATATCTTGCACCATAAATGTTCATTCACAGCCAGTAGAGTTCGGTTGACGATGTGATTACCAAAAGTAAGTCGTTATGATAAATTATTATGCTGACTACTCGATCACACGTGCCACATCAAATCACATCGACAGAAAAATGTCAAAACGGACACGTTTCCTGTTAAAAACGTGATAATAACTAAATATATCTCATTTTAATGACAGTATCAATGGTAAACTTTGGGATTAATAATTGAGGTGGTTTCCCGTTGCCATCCTTAATTGTTTTTTTAACGTAAAACAATTAATCTAAACCCCACTAGGGCAGAAGATGTGCGATTCACTTTTTATTTATCTCCTACACTTCTCGCATGAATGACCCTACCAGGAGTAATCACCATTACTTCCGCAAGTACACCTTTAGGGTCATCAAAACCCACAAATTCTCTCACCAATGTCAAGATTTTAGTCCATAGGATGGGCTGAAAATGATATTGCCATTAACAATAGATGTTTTTGTGCTTCAATAAATTATAATTTCTGTCGATTCAAAGAATTGCTCAAATTGTTTGAGGCGTAATTTCAAAATGCTGTCCATGTATGTGTCTCCAACAAACTAAACATTTGCCGTAAATCACCTAGCGTCATACTTTGAGTATCCACAATCGGAAAAACCCGTCCGGATCAATCATCATTTCATTCCTTTATTTACGAATGAACCAGCGTTCTAGCCATACGGAAAACGCTCCCAGTCGAATTCTGAAAACTACAGGAAACAAGGACTTTTAGGACCTCTTTCCTCAGATTTTAGAATCTCAACTTACACGAGATTCAATTCGTCCATTCGATAATTACTTAGCTCGTAAACTTGGGAGAACTACCTACATATGGTGACGGGGAGCGACGGAAGCCTGATGTCAGTAAATTTTATGCAGTTCAGTGCAGTGAATAAATACGTCACGTTCTAGTTTCACGAACCAATCATTCGCAGCGTCCTCTCAACGCTCAGAATGGCGTGACGTAGTGCAGGGAGCATTCATATTGAGCAGAGCTCTCAAAACCACTACGTCACCGTCGCCCAGCGGGCATTTTACCGGTCAATCAGAACTTCGGTTAATTTCGTCGAAATGTTTGTGCCTACACATGAATTTTAGCGCAGAATCTATGGATTAGCCAGCTATTTTGTGCGTTGGTTGATGGAGACGTGCAACCAAGTAAAATTTGTCAATAGATGTATATGAACCTTCGGGAGTCAATGAAATGGTCTATCTACTGGAGGCTTAATGGGCACATGCGCATCCAATAGAATTGTGCTCCAAAAGAGGTGATGTAGTATATAATGATAAGGTGGCTGCAGTTCGAAATCATACTTTTTAGTAATCTTTCTTCGATCGCATCCTATCACATCCGATTTTCCGTGATGGGCAAAGGTTTGAGCGGTGATTAATTCAGAGAGTAAAGACGTACGGTCTTGGTAACACATAACTATGAAGGACTTCAGAGCCTTTCAATCTTCCCCTTTTCGAAACAACGCAAGGAGAACGCGACTTCCTCTCTTCCATATTCCTGATCATCCTTAGGTAAGAATAAGGAACGTCTCAAATGGTTCATATTTCCCATTTTCTTTAATTACCCTCCACTCATTCTTATCCATTCTTCTCTCTTCGCCCCCAACCAGAGATACTTTTCCCCGAGAATTTTACTGCTTTCTTCTCTTTTTCCTGCTCCGAAATTACTTCTTCAACTTTCCGCCCGCCTGAAATAACCCAAACAACGGACTAATCTTTTACGAGGACATTAGAGTGTCGAAACTGAAGTGATTAAAAGAAAACAAAGGGTGGGCATAAACTCCGTTGAGGTTCTTATTTCCTATCTCAAGGTTCTTATATCCGCTCCGCTCTGGTTTTCCGCGTGTGCTACTGATTTGAAATGTTCGTCCTCTTCATCTCTATATAAATGATCCTTAAAAAAATAATGTTTCAACAGGTATTATTGGGTAATATATAATTTATTTTTGAAATAAAGAAATCATTTATCTCAATAAACCTTGTTACCATAAATAAATATAGATGTACGTATTTCTTTATTAAACGCCTAAATGACAAACACAGAAAAGAAATAAACAACACGAAAAAGAGACTCCCTCTTTAAATTTTTCGGTGGAGCCCGGCCACGATCAACAGTGGCTTATGATTGTCACTGAGGCCATAGAAATATTTAAAAAAAGGTAAATCTTTTTAATGCCTGGTTGTTCCTTTTCTATGTGTTTGTACATTGTTGTTTGTTTCACACACTTGCGTGTGTGTGAATACATATTATATATATATATATATATATGTGTGTGTGTGTAGAAAATTTATTTATATGTATACATATAAAAAAACCATAAACACAGTAATCAACCCGAAGGTCGGTTTAGTAGGTGATGGTAGAACTCACCCATGTACCAAGCCCGACGGCATGTGAATATTCACACATCAGGGTAGGGGGGCCAGTTCCTTTCCCTGTGACGGTTATGGTTTCCCAGGAAGACCTGGTACCCGATAAATCAACTAGCTTGGGTGGAGCTGCAGGTTCCCAGAGTGCCTTGCCCGGGAATCAAACCCGGGACCCTCCGGTCAGTAGTCCAACTCTCTACCCACTGGACCACCGCGACCCACATATACATATATTTTGATGATTTGTTCGAAGCAACACTGAAGTATTAAATAAAAAAACTTTGACAGCAGCGCACCATATGAGAACATATAAAAGGAACACTCACTGAGTCCTAACTAATGTTCTGAGGAAGACGGATAATTCCGTCGATTTTATCAAGAAATAACGTGTGAGTGTTCCTTTCATGTGTTCTCATATTGTGTGTTGCTGTCAAATTTATATATATGTATGTATTTGCAAATATATATATATATATATATTTTTTCACTACAATCCGAAAATTTAATTAGAATATAAACCCAGGAATCTATAAATTGGTCCCGGCGGTAAAGCCATTTTTATGACGGAAATTCGGAAAGCTCATTTCGCAGGAGCAGTAAAATTAATGAGTTATGCCACTGTCAACTCATGTGTCCATTTATTGAATTTGACCTAGGTTTCGTTTATGGTAAACGATACGCAGCTGCAAACGAAACGGTGCTGTGGGTATGGAGATAAGCGCTCTCTGTCAGTGTAAATGCATGGTTAGTGAAAATGGGAAGGGCGGTTTCCTCTTTGGTGACTAGGTCAGCCGAATCTTTCCTTTTTATTTATAGTATCACGTCCACACAATTACTTTTCTCCCCCTTTCTCTGACGTGCCTCATGGATTGTGCCTCCTGTCCAAACCGAAGTTAGCATTTCGCGAGAAAATTTTAGTAACATATCCGTAGGGTCGGCAAATATGGAAAATTTATCAAGATGCTCAGATTGCTCAAATTTGATTCCACCCAATTTTTCGAGGATCCTTCGGAGATGTTATGTTTCTAAGGATTTCCTCAGTTTTCTTGAAATATTTACATTTTATTTTCGACGGCTTTTGTAAGGAAGCCAATTTGGACTTCCTGCTATTCATTCTAAAGAATGTGATTAATTATTTGCCCCCTTTCCATGAACATGCTGGTAGATCCCTCAAGGTTTTTTAGAATTACATCAATTTTCTCTGGGTTCGTGGGATTCAATGAAACATCGACACCAATTTCCTGAACTATTCATTCGGCACTTTACATTTTGCTCTTTAATGTTTTAAACAGGATTTTTTACTATATGTACGTATGTCATTTAGAGTTATTAAATTTGGTTAGTAGACAATATCTAACCAGAAAACGCAGGAGAGGGGCGATACAGAATAAATTAAGAATAATTGAAACATTGAGAAAGCATAATATAGCGCAGATTCGTAATAATTTATACATTTCAACTGTCCGCCTCATCAAATATCCCTCATCTGTAGAAAATAGTTACTATTTTTGTGTCATCATTTTAGTTTATTCGTACCTGTATAATCAATTTATTTTTACTTTATTGTGAATACATCTACAAATATATAAGCTAATGATTTCATTGTTCATTACGATGGATTACCCTTGCTATGAGACCGAACTTTGGGTGAGGATAGCTTAAATACTGTCAATTATGTCCAAAATTATGAGTATATCAATTAGACTACGCGTTTCATTACATCCTCTACAAGGAAATCCCTTGACTAATTATTATACACATCCTTCTTCGAATACTTGTCAAATCCTCTCATATACATTTCAGCAATTTCTCCTTCACCGGGAATTACACAAGAGAAAAAAACTTGAATGTCATGAAAACGGACATGCAAATGAACTAAACTGATGTTTCAATTTGTAATTATATTATATTGCGTGTAAACCGCACTTATATGATTACACATAGATATGAGTAAGTCAGCTTTTCATATTCACCTTTTTACCCTTAGCGTTTATTTGAAAATAAATAGCAGTAGACATTTTAACTGCGGAACACATTAATCAAGTTTGATTAGCTTGCGTAACGCAAACATCAAACGCGCACGTACCTATCTGAGGAAATAAGCAAGAAATAAAGTGAGTTGAAAGAAATGAATATTAGTCCCCCGTCATTGGAAACCGTTAAGAAGATTCAGTTATTTCTCTTTCCAAATTAAAGAGTCACTCTCGAAGCTGAGTGTTTCAAAACTTATCCCTCCCTCTTAAATTATAAAGGGAAAGGATTCTATGAGGTAGACTTTCTGAATCTACCGTTGTAGCACCGCTCAAGAGTCGATCAAAATAGCTACAAACGTGACGTTGTCTTGATAACGAACTCGCGTGGCCCAGTCGAGCGACGGAATGATTCCAATGAAGTGACAATGAAATTGTGAAGACGGAACGAGAAATGCTTCCTAGTACCACTTTCAAAAGATCTCGTTGACTAAGCTGAAAATTAGTGTAAAGGGAATGATTGAGTATTGCACTTAAAGTAGGGAGCGAGAGAGAGATAGCAGAATTTGAGGAGAAGGACAGACGGTAACGCATTTCCGGTAAAGGGTCGAGGGGTCGCCTTTTAATGGCATTGTTTGGAGTGTAAGCGGATCTTGTTAGCTGAGAAGAATAGCGTAGAGAAGAAGCGGATCCCTCCAAAGGCTCTTTCCTTCTCCTCTCCAAAGCAAAAGGATCCCGTTTCGTGTGGTATTCCCATTGAAACAAAGCATATCGCTGGGATACTAAGGGTTTCCCTCAGCAGTTTTAAGAAATAAGAGGAAAGGAACAGGTTCGTAGGCCTTTCAAGTAAATTCAACACGTACTTCTAAGAAAAGACGTCCTCTAGGGAAATTCTTGCGTGAGAGTATCAAGTCGCTCCCAATCGTGCCAAAGCTGAATACTCTCGTTCGACGCCCCATCGAAAAATAGTGATCGAACAAAAAAATATTAATAAAAATTTCACCGATGAATTTAAGGGGTACGATGAATAATTCAGGCACACTCTTTTTGAGTTTGAATTGACTAGGGCCTGAAATTTGTTTTCTTTTTCATTTCTTTGAAATTGAAGGCTAGACGACCTCTACAAACGTTGATATTCAAATTGAAACTAGTGAGTTAATCAAAATATTCATGACGCAACGAAATGACTAAAGGCCATTGATTTTGTTCGGGCAAAATGCTTACATCATTGGCGATACGCAAAATCGGAAAATATGCGGTGGGACGCTCAGACATTGATGGGTGTCAAAAGGATGGCCGGTAAATCCGTCGAAAAGATCAAAGGGAGGTTTGGTTTGGCCCAAAGGGATTCTGGATGTCAAGTAAGCCGGGAAGAGTATGAGACCCTTCACCGATACGCTTAGTTACAGATTTGGAACGAGTTCAACGAAGAGCAACAGCATTGGTAAAGGGTCAATAAGAGCGCAGGGTTCTATGCGTTCGTTACATTAGAATCAAAAACACTGAATACATTTTCACACATTAAAAATTTGTGGAATTTTATGAATTATGATTGTGGGATAATGGACGATTAAAGTTTAAGCTTTTTTGACAGGTTGAATAAAATGGTATAAGTAATTTAAGACATAAACATCCAGGATATTTCTTCCTGAACGAAGAGTCAGCTGTAACAGTACTTGTATAGTTAGAATATTATACGAGTATATTAATGTTATTATTTTATTTTATATGTTATATATTTTTAGACATTTACTTATGTAGTCTAAATGAAAGGTGTTTTCATAGCATTTTGTATTATTTAATAGCATAGCATAGGTGCGTCGAACCAATTCTTGCAATCTTCTTTTCGAGGCAGTTATTATTATAAATTTCGAAGAAAATTTCATTTTTAGTAGAATTCTCAAAAATTGTGAATCACATCCTAAAGTAAAGTTCCTCTACCGAGCGAAAAATATTTCCAGAAGTTAACTATATTTAGAGAAGAAATAATACTTGTGTTTTGGCGGAGTTCTTAAAACATCACTTTCACCACCTACACGCGTACAATCCGAAGAAGAAGGAGATATTATTTTTATATTCAATCGACGGATCGCAAATAGTGAGTTCCAGATCCAAACATGCTTTACCATCATTGTTATTTTGAACATTTTCAGGCTTCATGCATATTTTCCGAGTACGTACACAGCTCTTTTTAATCTTATATTTAATATCATGCATGTAAAAGGTTTCACTAGTATTTATTTAAGCACACAGAATGAAAAGACAGTCCCTGTAGAGTTATGATGAGTTTTCAGAATCACTGAATATACCTAATCAACAAATTTTCCAAAACATAATGATCAAACTAAAAGGACCTTCTTTAGGGATTCTCTCACAAACTGAATAACGTTTCTTAAGTCAAGAATAAAACAGAGGGACTAAAAAAGGTCTGCGGTGGAATATGGTTAAACTTAGCTTTAATAAGATATATAGTATAGTATTTGCTGAACTTACAAAATGAATAAAACAAATTATAATGTATTTTTTTCGTTTACTGAATGTCATATTTTCCACAATAACGAGAACATCCAATGGGCGTATTTAAATTACTTATAATATACTTGTCAGATGACTAAGATTTGCAACTTTAATCCGGGTCCATAATGTAATTTTTTGTTAAATGTTTTCTAAATTAACGTTTTTGATGAATATTTCAACACGTGTACTTTTATTTTACTATGAACGCCATAACTAGGCTTTAGCCATTTTTCATTTCAAGTAAAATTTGGAGTCTGACTAAGAATTTAGCCAACGTTCGACAAAGGTACTCGATACAGATCTTAAAAATTAAAACTTCCCTCAGACGTTTGATTGGCAGACATGAGTGACTCACTGATATTTATTAGCAAAACCCATAAATTAAAATGTCAATTGTCGAATGTGAAATCAAACCAGATCATGCAAAATGTAAGTAAAAGTACATTTGCTATGGTTAAATAGTTTTAACTTCCTTTCCGATCCATTAATAAATCACTGAAGGACTGAATTCTCGAATTCTTGGCCCTGTGTCACCAAACTGATAACTACAGAGCTCATAAATTTCAGAACTGGACCCCCGCTCCCCTGACACGACAGTCATTTTCTAGGAGGCCTCCGCGTCCCGCCAAAAAAAATGAGTTTGAGAAACACCGGCCTAATGCTTCAATAATTTCCGAGCTTCATTCCTTCCGCCCATATCCCCAACGCCACTCGAAGTCCCTCTCTCCGCCTCCCGTGGGGTGGGGGGAAGGAGGAGGCTAAAAGCGACGGCGCCTGATTGTTTTTTCACGCCGACACCCCAATCCCCCTCGGTGCGGGGCTTGGGAAAACGCCAGGGCATGCACTATTCCCTACATTTATCCCTCTCACCACCACCAACCCCCCCTTCCCTCCACCCCTTTCACGCACCGAAAGTTGGTGAAACTACGTGAAATAATAACACGGATCCGATCCGCTGAGGGACTTTCCCCATCTCGGGAGTGGAAAGGGCGAGTCTGGAAGGAGAAAGGTGGTGGGGGTGGAGCAGGAAGGCGAGGGAACTGAAAGACTGCGAGGACCAATCAATGAGCCCCTTAGGTTTTCATTCCCGCCCTCTATCCTTCTGCACGCGCTTTGAGGAGATTCTTGGAAGACGGCCCGAAAATTACGAAAACGGGAACAGGAGGAGGAGGAGAAGAAGATCCTGGCTCGAAAGTGTGGGGAGGGATTTGTGAGGGTAGAGGTGGTGGTTCGTGAGGAGGGAGGAGGTCGGGAGTGGGAGCGCTAAATATGAGTGGAGATGTGAGTGGAGGCTCCTCTTGAGTCCTCGGGGAGTTATTAGGGCGGAGGACGGAAAGGGACCGAGTGGTTGGGAAAAGGGCGGATGGTGAGAAGGGAGCGAAGGAGATAGAAAAGTGGAGGAGGAGGTATTCATAGTGAGTTTGCAGAGAGAAAAACAGTCTTAGCGGTACAGAGAGATCGCGAAGGCGAGGCTGTCTTATGACGAAGTATTGACGGGGAAGTTTATATGATGGCACACGTGGATGTTCAGTATCAAGATTTAATACAAATATATATGCGTAACATAGAAGTTAAGGTAATGATGATGTGGCAGACCTCGAGAGGTAAGTATAATATCATCCAAGAATACATGACTGAAAAGAAGGGATCATCTTGTTACCTAAAAAATATGACGTATATACATACAGGAAATTATGAACGCACAGATTAGACATCTTACAAAAAACACTGACGAATGGTGACACACAATAGGCATATAAGATGAGGATACAGAATAAAAACACAGGAAAGACGTAAAGAGTGTACTCGCACAAAAAATTTCGAGTCTTTCCTTCAACAGTGTCAGGAGAGTACCTCCATCATTTTCCTAGTGACTGATGAATGCGACAAGTCTGTCGAAACGTTTATATTTGAGTGAGTGTGCTCTTTTTACACGTTTTCCGACTTTTAATAGCTACATCATGATCTATTATAATGTTCGTGTACGTGCGTGTGCATAAATGAATATGTACACACACACACCTATAGGCAAAATACATCACAAATCAACATGAATTAATAATGCCGCGAAAACACACGCCCCTATTACCAATGCGTTCTCACAACTGGGTGGCTTTGCATCTTCACTTGGAGAGAATTTCACATCGAGCGACCCACGCCACTCACGTGGAACCCTGTGGTGTCAGCGAGAGGGAGGAAGTCACGCGGGGAATGCCGAGAAGGATATGGGAGATGAGACTAGATGTTGGAGGAAAGAGATGAAGGAGAAGAGATGGAAGGCAAACAGGAAAAATGATACGGTGGAGGAAATGGGTCTAGGAGAGAGTAAAGGAGAGAGGCTACACTTTAGGTTTCAGACCGGGACGTGAACTTCAATATTTAACTCAATTCGGCGGAATTCATAATTTTATTTTGCCAAGTGGTATTTCAAAATTATTTTTTGGAGAAGAATAATTTCACGATTTAGAATTCGTGCGTTGAGTTGTGGGGAGTGGGAGGCTTTTTGGAATACATTATTTATTAACTTAAAAAATAGATTTGCAAATGCGGTTCAAGCCAATGTGAGCACTTTCACCTGATTAAGATGTTTTCGCATCGGTATTCTCATGTCTTTCTATTCATAATACCTCTAGTACATTACACACGGGTGAGTGAAATATCCACAAATAGTCTTTTCCCTTGTTTGACGATCGAAATACGCACCTATAGTTATACTTTGTTTTTGGGCGATCGCAAATTGTGTTTTATTAGAATTTTTTACACTTTTTTAGGGTTGTACGTGTATTAACGATCAGTCTGTTCATACTTGTAATATATTACAGGCATGCTACGTTACAGCTAGGTTTCAGAGAAAAATTTCGGCAGGAATATAATAAGATACGTATATATATATATATATATATATATATATATATACTTTCTTATAAGGTATTATCCCTAACATAAAGCTTACTTCCCTTTGCTATACTATTTCCATACGTAAAAGACAATTTCTCTCCTGGTGGATGCTTACTCGCATTTAATTTTAACAACGAAGAGAAAGTCTTCTATCACTAGTTAGAGGTGGATGGATTATGTAAGAGTCCGGGATAATGATCTCCAAGAATAGAAGATTTTTCTGAAAGCTCGCTACATGAAGCTTATCCGGAAATATCAATGAGAATTTTATCTGAGGAAAAGAGGTAGAAAGGAAGAATGCAGGAGTAATGAATGAAGAAGTTATATTTAGAGGCAGTGCGATGTTGAGCTGACTAATAGACTGGAGAGAATTATAGGTAAGGGTGATATAGGGAAGAAAAGAATATATTAATTTAGCCAAGTTATTTTTTCGAGAACAATAGTTTCACCATTTAGGATTCTTGCGGTGATTCGCACGGTTTGAGGGGTGATAGACAGTTATAAATAACTCGATGCATTAGGGACTGATGGATTTACTTTAATATTAAGCCGCACTTTAAAAGCACTTCATTTCAAAGAGAATCATAACACTGATAAATAAATTTATCGAACTTGTATAAAATTATATTCCTTTGGGCCGACTAATAACATTACTTTATATCCAAATCCAAGCCTAGAATGATTTCTGATTCCTCGTTTTTGTCCACCTTCATTATTTTAACTAGACATTGATCGCACTCAGCATTTGTATTCGATGGTTTATGCCTCAACTTTGTAGAATTTTATGTTCATGAAATGAAGAACACAATGTATTTCTCCACTGTTCTTTATTTTAGTTTTAACGCTAACGCCTACCTGATGATGACGCCGAAGCGTTGAAACTATTAGTGCCAAAATAAAGAACGGTGGAAAAAATATTGTATTCTTCATTTGATGGCACACTCAACACTTACTATTAAATCCAAATCACCGAAGCAAAAAGCTAATAGCATTACTGTACTTTAAAATTGAGAAGGGACAAGAGCGCCTAAAAGCAACCGAGAGATGTAAATCAATATGAAAGAGAACGGAGAGAACTGAAAAAAATTCGCAATTCCATTACTTATTATAAAGTATCAATTAATCAGTTTTGTGTCCCTTTTTCCCCTACTTCAGCAAATAATGAGAAAGCGGCACATTTGACTCACGTTGAACTAAGAGAAACTTAAAAATAAAGCGGGAATAACGCGTCTCAAAAGCAAGTCGGAAAATAATCGCGAGAGAGAGACAGGAGAACGAATAATTGTGAGAGGGTGGCGGGTGATGGGGGAGGGAGGCGGAGAGGAAAAGTGAACGAAATGGGGGAAATAAAATTTTCCCAAAAATAATTATCGAATTTTTGCGAATGAGAGAAAAGCAGATGGGAGAAGGGGGCGAGGAGGAGACGGAGGTAAACGAGAGGTGGGCTAGCTACAAAAGATGAAATTTAAAAGAGGCAGCCGGGGAAAGAGGAGGAGGATACGAAATTTTTAAAAAGCTACGTAACAAGCACGGGCGTTGGAACTCATGGCGATAATGGTTGGATGATATTTCAGGAATTAAAGAAATTTCTGCGTAATGGTAGTAGGTGGAGGCGAAAGTGACTTAAATCGAAAATAATGAGATGAGTCCGGTAAATTACAGAAAAAAATGGGAACAAGTCAAGGGAAGGAAGAAATTAAATGGCCTTGCCACAAACGAAAGCAAACACTCGGCTTCTGGTTGGTGCGTCTTTCACCTCCGTTGTCATGTCTGGCTATATTCTTTTGTGCTTCTGAAAAAGATCTGATTTACGAGATGCCCAAAAATAATACTTTTGGTGATGCTTGCTGTTTCCGTGCATCGAAATATTTATTAATGTTTTCAAAAATTCTCTGGTATATGCATACGAGAATATTTAATACACGACAAAATATTTCATGCTGGTGTTTAATTTATGTATGCTAAAAATATTCCATGCTAGCATTTAAACTATGAACTAGAGGTACTGCATATTTTTAACATTATGAATACATATACTACAGAGGACAATTCTATTTTAACCGTTAATTATTACGACATATGATAAATGGGCAATATATCTAAGTTGTCTTTTGCCGTGGTTGACACAAGGACTCTTCGACCTCCACGATATTTTTTAGATAACGCAGTCAGACACAAATATAATATGGTAAGAACTGCATTTGTATATTTACTGCTAACAATCACAGAAATGTTGAGAATGGTAAATATTCGTAATTTTAAAAAATTAGGGTAACCGAAACCTCTCTCTAGTCCCACCTCTAGTCACCCTCTCACTAGTCATATTCTTATGCCACCAGTTTAATAATGCATGAACTAGCATATACAAAAATTCCAGTTAAATCATTTTATTTTTTGATTAATCTCCATCCGCAATCTAACGTGTTTCATCAAATAACATTCCTCATACTAAATTATTAATTGTAAAGACATATGATTACACATTTTTAATTAATTTATTTTTTATAATTAAGAAAACCGCGATTTAATTTTTCAGTACTTTTCAAGCAGTTTTATTTTATCTAGAGTGAAATTTAACTCAACGGTTCACTTATTGGGCACGTACTATGCTAATTAGACTCAATTGCGATTTTTGCATATAATGGGTTTTGCATAGCCTACATTCATACGGAAAAGTAATCCTTTAAAAATACCGTAAAATAAGATAGTAACGACGTCCCTCCAGCCTTCTCTCATTAATAATTAATAATTACTTTATTGCAGGTCTCTAGACCATTAATGTTTGCGGTTTATTTTTGTGCAGCCTTTAGATCCCGTAAAAAATCCAAATTAAGTAAACCTCCCCATGGTCTCTTTCCATATTTTAGGAAATTTATAATCAAAAAGCAAAATTGATTTCCTCCAAGCCTTTGAAAATCATCTTCTCTTGAGAAATTAACGGTTTAACATCTAACTTTCAAAACTGTATAACCAAATTTAAAATGTTGAATTAATTTCTTGGATGACAAGAAAGGATTGACAGTATAATACTTTGAGGTAGTTAATATTATGCAAATGTCTTTCGCTTAGCAGGTCTGGTGGAAACTTTGGTTAAGCGGTCAACGGTTGAATAGAGGTTGAAATTAATCACGGAACCGCAGGAACGACGGTCTATTTAATTCATGCGACAACCGAACCGTGTCAGTTTTAACTTAAGTGGAGTTCTCAGAACGGGAGATAAGGTTTTGGTTTTCGTCCAGTTTCCATTCCCATAAAATAACACTAATGGAATGAGACTTTTATATCGGAATATCAGTCCCAAATGCATGAAAATATCCGATTCTAACTTGAGCACACTTGATTTTTCATTACCAGCAAATTACTCAATCGCCAAGCCTGCCAAGTAAGACTTGAAAACCGATTCCTGGGACCTAAAAGTAAGGCGATTCCCCAATGAGCGTTGGTGGCAAAAGACCAACTTTTCGACGAAATTTAAGTGCTTCATAATTTAATCTAGGCATAAATTCGATCACATTTGTAAAGCATTTCATGTAACTGAGTTCATATTCCTTAGTCTTTGAATTGACTAATCCTTTTAGGGAAGTCCACCAAGTAGTGAAAAGCAAATCGACCTAATGGAAGCTCAGGATAAATTGTTCGCAATGAATGATGTACGATCTGAAGTGCAGTTACTTAAAAACCTATTACCTACCACATCGTGGTGGCTCGTTATGCACGATTTGCGTCGCAGTTAACACCAAATTTCTTCCCAGCTTTCCAACCCATTCTGAACGCTTCCCAGGCTTAAGTTACCTCAGGGAAATACACTGAAGGGAAATGACCATGACAAAGAACAAACCCTAATCTCTATTAGACTTGACAATCAGTACATGTAATCGTGGGCTTACCAGTGAAGTACATGTTTTAAACGGACTCTTGAAGATGCTACCGCAGACTATGATAACAAATTTCATAACATATTCTGCCGACGTTCATGCTAACCCTCACAGTGACTTGGGACTTCACGCGTTTCCGAAAATAATTTAAACCAAGTTTTAAAAGATACATAGAAAATTACTTTGCCACGAGAGATCATGTTATGCTGAAAACATACATTTTTTTCTTCTATTACTTTTTTCCGGGAAATTCTTCTTCACCTAGCTGGGCAGATTTTCATTACTACGCGGACTCCTACTATTATTTGGCCTCTTGCTTAAGGATGTTCTAATTTTTTCTCTGCGTGTTAGGCTTCTCTATTTAATCTATTCAAATTACTTATTTATTAAAAACTCGATATGATCGTTTTTTAATGCAGTTTCTTGTTTTTAATTCAATGAAAAAACATATTTGTACTTATTTATGGTTCCGTGATGAATATTAACATTGCAAAATAATTTGCACTATTTAAGGTAAAAATGATACCATGTACTATTTTCAGCTTAAATAAATGGTTACATGCTCTATGTTAGCCATATAATCGTAAAGCATTTAAGGTACTGATCGGAGAGTAATCGGTTCTCCGGTATCCGGTCCATGAACATCTAGACATAGATTGTCTAAGTTTTAGGAACCATTTCCACCAGAACATTTCCTTACAGCATAGAGAAAGAAACTACCTCTTGCTCCCATCATTGGATGGGAAATTGAGGCAGTTCACGCACAGAATTTCACACACAGTAAGGGTGGGTACCAACTGGGCTCTCTTCTAACCAGATTCGAGATTTTTTAGTGCATAAAAATTTTTAAATGCGCAGATGCACATGCGACTTCGATGCAACTGATATTCAATGTTATCATTTATATGAGATGTCCATTAAATGCATGCTCGAAGCTCCTCGCTCAACGCTATTGTCAGATTCTTTTCACTTAAGGTTTCCCTTCTTGATCCATGAAAATGTTCAGGAACTTACCTATGTACTCGTTATTTACCAGTCATTCTATTGTGCTGGAAGTTCAAGACAACTTGGATAATGCACCATAAATAGCCTGATAAATTAAATATACATGTATGCCTACATAATACACAGCTAGGCGTGTGAGAAAAAATAAACTTCAACGTTTGTTATCTTGATTCAGAAAATTATATATTGCCACAAATCATTTCAACGTATTCCGTGAGAGTCCTAAGTTTCATGATATCAGCTATTTTTCACCGTTTTGATAGCTATAGTAATTCTAGGCAAGTAAAAATATCTCAATCCTTTTGTAGGCTCTTTCATTCTGATGTCCTCGAAGATAAACATAACGTACCTTGGATGAAAATACCTAAAAAGATGACGGTCAAATAGTAGAGGTTACTAACGCATTATTTTTTTGAATGATTTAGGTAGAAAGTTAGGGAAGAAATACAACTGCACCTGTATCCTTTAATACATCTTTATTTAGGTGAGTTTACCTAATTATTTGAACCTAAAGCTACCTACAAAAGAGTAAGGTCAATATGAGGGAAGAGTAAACCATTTGAGAGGGAGATGTGGGTTAGGCTCAGAAAGTCGTAGTTGAAAGTGGGGGAAAGGAATCAAGATGAGTAATAACGGTTGTCTCAACAACGAAAGACTACGCTTAAAACAGTGTGTAATTGTGGCAAATGATAGAAGCGTGTAAGGTAAGGGAAATACGGTCATAATTATTTAAAGGGATCGAGCTCTCTGATATACCTTATGTAAAATGAGGCTTTATTGGCTTCGCGCATCCCATAATGGAACGGTGTAACTGGTATGTGTGTATGCACGTACGTATGAATCCGGATTCGAGCTTCTGGCACTAAAAGACATCCTTCGTGCGAATTAGAATACTAATTACCTTTCCCCGGAAACTTGAGTGGAAGTGATTTGACGACTTCAGGTAGAGGGAAGTCGTTTGTGCCGGCGTACACAATCCAGATCACAATTAAACAATTCTAGTAGGACACGAACGTTCCCTTCGAAGGCTCCGTTTTTAATGAGCGTTAAAACAGGGTGCCTCCAGGAAGCAATTTCCGAGAGAATTGTTGGGGCGAAAGACTGTTTCCCATCCCGAGTTTCCAAACTTGCATTCATTCCAGGGCCCATCGCGGCTGAAGGGAGAAGTCGGTCAAATATTTGCTCAATGACTCGGAAGAAGGAAAAGGCGGGATGGAGAGCGGAAATGAGACGAATTTCTTGGCGGGGAAGGTCGGAGGGGAGGTGGGGTGGAAATCGATGGCGCGGGTAGTGGATCGGAGGTGGTGTAGTGTACGCACTCGAAGGTAAGTGCGTTGATAAAAGGTCGAATTAGAAGGATGCCCCGCGCCCTCAAATGAACCGTGAGGATTAAATGAAGTAAAAGGAAGATGATAGGCCGCGATTTGGCGCAGGGTTGGGAAGGAAGGAATGAGAGGTAGCACAATTGGAGCAATAGGAGAAGGGGACTAAAAGAGAGAAAGAAATGGTGTCTTCGAAATGGAAAAGCTGAGAGAGATCAGGGCTAAAGTTACGGCTGAACATTGCCCACCATAATAAGCTCTCCGCCATCGGAGTTCTGGGCTCTCTTAGTCAGGCAAAGGATATTCGATTCACCCTCAAAAAATACGAAAAATAAAGAAGTAGACATCAGGCCATTTACATCCTGACTGTGATAATAAGATATACTCGTTTATTTAGTGACAAAACTAAGCTTTTTACAGTAATCTATGAAACTATCATGTTTAGTGTGCACAAAAAAAAATCCGAACTGTTTTAATGAGATTTTTCAAGACACCTATCCGTGTCCGCAGACACAATCCAACGAAGCCTAAAACAAAAATTAAAATTTTTCAACTCTTTTTGGAGATGAGGGACCTTTTTGAAGAACAAACTTATGGAAGAGTTTTTCATTAAGACAACCATATTTCAAGAAATAATTAATTTTTATTGGTAATTTAATTGGAAAACAGATGTTTTCATCAATTTGAAAATAAGGCCCCTTTTATTCTCTGCTTTAAGAACAATTGAATGAGCGCTAAAAATACATTAAGCAAATTTGTAGGTAAAATAGACAAATTTGTTGGCAAATAATTTTATAGAAAGCAGGCGCTAAACCAGCTATTTATCCTCGCTACTGGGCACGTTTTAAATGGAGCTTCAACTCTTAACTTGTCTTCGCGATAAATGTAAACTGAAAACGTTGCACAAAATTAAGCCAGTGAGTCAAGTGCCCCATTAAGGTAAAAGGATGCAAATGTGGCAAGCGTCAAATATACCCCACCGCGTACATATTGTATTTTTAAGAGCTTACATCTTTCCTTCTTAGTTCCTCCCGTTTCACGAGAAAGAGGCAATTGTTGTTTCAGTTGGTGAACAGGGAACGTTGCCCTCTGATGAAAAAGGCGAACACCCATTTGAAGAGCAGCTTTTACAAAAGAGGTCATTTTACTGGCATCAAAATGCGTATGCAGCAACGAACTTTTCCCCAAAAATAAACATTTAAGTGAATGTGGTACTACATAATATGGAAATGCCTCAGGAAGATTCATTTCAGTTATTACAGTCTGTTTTTCTAATTTCTTTTATTTTTATAGAAGTATTTAATTTCAAAGTGAATAATTTACATAGGCATGTTGCTTAAAACTGCGTCGCAATGTCCTGTTGCACATTCTTATTGTCATCAACGACGATTAATATAATACCAATTGGAACATGCGCCCTTCCACTACCATGCAGTCATCGCTGTTAATGCCTACCATCGCCCTTCTCGTCCATCGTAAACGTCTCACGCGTATTCATTGCCCTTCCAGCTCAGGATGAAATGAACAATGATTAGGAAACGAAGCAAAATATAACCACTGTTTGCATTGAGGAAAACTTAACTGCGTCGCAAACCCAAACACTCATCGCATAGTATACACGTATGTTGGGGAGGGTATTGCCTCGCATATATCAAACGTCAGTTGCATCATGGGCTGCATTGCGAAAGCGGATGTAACTGAAGACGCATGCAGAATATCCTCGTCAACTGCCTCATTTCAAGGTGCCACTATAGGGGAACCCACCTATCTCATGATGTCGGATGGTTATGTCCTTTATGTCCTAGAGTGATCGGACGATATGAAAGCAAAAAACGATATGCTTGTGTATGGCGTGCAGGAGGTTCTTTTCAACTTAATCATATCACCAAAACGGAAGAGTTGAGTTCTCAAATAGTGACGTAGTTAAACCAAAATATTAATGATGGTATAAGGTGGACGGACAAACACAAACCTGAAAACCCGAACTGGCTGGAGAGAGCCTGGACAGGGTTCGATTCCGTGGCCAACGGATTAGAAGCAGAGAACTTACCCCTTTGTGAACGAGAATGGTAAAAATAAGACTCCGGAGGCGGAAAGATTAATTTGTGCGTCCTCATAAAATTCCAATTCTTCCTCTGAATACCAAACACGAGAAACTAATCTTACGTCAACAATTAAGTACGGCGGTAGGCATGGCTCCATTCCCGTTCCTCATTTGACTTTGCATAATTCCCACACTGGAATAAGCAGATAGCCGCTTTTCATTATAATAGGTTTGAAATATAATCAATGTGCAAAGTTACAGGGAGGAAAATCTGTTGGGAGTTGTTCCTTGGAAAATGGACTGGGAGAAGACGAAGTTTTGTATGATAAAGTCTTCTTGGTCAGCATAAAATTTGGAAATGGGATTCAACGGGAGAACTACTAATTTATTGCATGTATTCACTGATATAAATGGTATAGTAAATAGTAATTATGTATATTCTATTCCAGAACAAAGTACTTATTATGCGAATATTTTTTAGTTTATTTAATTCATATGCAGCGCAAAAGCGGTAGCTCTCTTTCAAGAGAAACTCATCATATGTTTTTGTAAAGGAATCCTGATATTGTACGGAATTTTCACCATTTACTCCATGAAATTTTGCCGCTAAACTCCGGATACAAAAGGGAAGGAAACTTCTTCTGATCAAATGCTCATATTTTTCAAGCTATCTATAGAATTTACAATCACCGAAAATTTTGGCAATGTTTCATTTTCAACCCGGTCCGATAACGATTCACGGACGGCGATTCATTGAAATGTTATTCAAAAACCCTGCAAAATCACTATGAGGGTTTACGTAGATGTCAGAAAGCTCATAAACTGGCTTTAAAAAATTATTACGCTCACGCAAGTACTCCATATCCAATTTAATCCTCACGAACTCTCTTCACATCTGCTTCACCGCTTCGCTCATATGTTAGACTCTTTTTAAGTTAAAGTTTAAATAAAAGTCATGAAATTGATTCTCAGCGGGCATTATTTTCTCACTCCTAAACAAATTATCCAGTTCCCTCTAAGCTATTACGATATTTAAGAGATTAGGAGCTAAATAACTGAAAGTTCATTTAAGCTAAAAGGTTAGTTTATTTGCCATTAGATGATTTTACAGCGCTTCTTTATTTTAAGCGTTTTAAATTACTTCAAATAAATAAAATCAAATTTTCGAGCAGTCATAAATCAGAGGATCAGCTTATATTAATTCGATTCTACTCTCATTGCTTCGTTTTGCCTTTGTTTTATATAAGAAATTATTCTATCATTATGGGAGTGAAACCTTTTCTTAGTTTGTGAGCTAACGTTTCGAGCATGGTAGCCTCAATCTTGACTTTTAACAGCGGAGAAGCAATACTTTACATGCATGTCTCACCATAAAAATCAATTTGGAGAAAGTAAATCTTTTCTTATTTTTGATGAGCCCCTGGGCTAAATAGGGATCTTTAGTGGAGGATAATGTGGCCAGCAGCTTTCTTGGAGAGTCATTTTTTTCGAAGAGAACAATTCCAATTCGCTCCTAAGCCTAAATACGAGATGCCTAATGATACGATTCGCCACAATGAAAATGATCGGCAGAAAGGGGCTTCATCCTTTAGGCCCTCCTATGTGACCAGGTGATCGATAATGTCGACGTCATCCATGATTCATTTGATGTGAGGAAAAAAGAGAAATAAGGACACTCGACGAGCTAGCTTAAGAACCGATAGGGAATTGAAGGTGTTATTATACAGGCTGATTTTTTAGAGGTCATGTAGTTTTCATGGGGATAGAATCTCTTGCCATAATCATCTCAATGCCTCGCGGGATTTGCATAATGTATGCGTGAATACCCTCATGTACTAATTCCATAGTGACCTTTCTTATCCGTGAAATAAGTAACACAAAGGCTGGATTTATATTTAGGCGTGACTAGTCCTAAAGCGTCATCTTCAAGTGCCTCTTAACGCTTAAGCATCCAAAGTAGTCGTGAGTAAATAAAATCCAGCGGACGAATGTATTGCTTCCCTTGTAATTGAAGTGATTGTGTAATTAAAGTGAAAATTGTATGAAAATACATGTCCCATCGTGGAATGAGATATGTATTATAAATATATTGAAAATAAATGTTGGTCCCACGTGGAATGATTCACGAATAATTTCAAATAGACTCATATCCTTCTTTAGAATCCTATTTACAAAATATTGATAAAAATTTGAAAAAATTCTCAACGGCGGATTGTTAAAGCTAAACGCCCCGTATTTCGAGGGTTAAATTTGGTTAAAGTAGTAAAATATTGTAGACAGGGTATTCCTTGTGACCTTCTGTGTGTTGTGAATGTTATTGGTGCGGATTTAATAGGTCGCGAGCTTAGTCAAGTTGCTACTATACGCTAATGGAAAGACCACTTTGCCCGATAAACCTTGCAAGGTGATAGGAATGGTATCAAGGAACCTCTCTAGACGAAAAGTGACGCTGTTTATTGTCTGCTCCTATATTCAAAAATTAATTCAAGAGCAATTCTATGAAAATATTTATTCAGTCTACAAATTTATATTCTTAGTAACCTTTTCCTTTCTTAACCCAATACTCAAACAATATTGTATTTATCGCATGATTCATAGTTACTGCTATAGGATTGCTTTGGTTCATTCCCAATGTTTTCTGAATACAAAACATTACCCAAAACGTCAGCTGATTTAACTTTCTCCATAATATTTGGAAATAAAACTTGTTTACTTAACGAGGAGGGGAAATATGAAGGTCCATGATCAATATAAGAAGATGAAATTAACCTATTGTGTTGAAATTGCTGTCTAATTAAAGTGTTGAAAACATTTCATGAGCACACCCTATTTTGTATCCTGAATTGAAGTATGCTCAAGTTCCAAGATTCTAGTAATGCGTACGTACACGTTCGTATAGAGCAGATGAAAATGCCTGAAGAAATGAAGTAATGAATAAATCACAGAAAAAACGCTTGGCAGAAAGGAAATTAGTTCATGAAAAGTAAGCCAAAGCTATTTTTCAAATAATTATATTCAAGTATTAATTAGTGACTACTCTTTAATCAGTTAACAACTTTTATATTGAAGGCATATCGATTCACGCTATCCATTTCAACGTACACTTTACTCCTTTTCATTAACAATTCCAATCTAGAAAACAATTTGTCAACAGTGCTTTAATTTAACAAGGCACTCTATGAAATTAATTTGTTCATCGATTCGGAGTCGTTAAGTACTGCATTAGCACATACATTCGTCACGAACGCTCTACACGAAAAGGTACTTCCATTACGTTTACTTCTGGATAAGTAATCCATTTATACGGATCCACGAAAATGATACATTCTCCTCTGGCCTCGTGATGTAACTCTATCTCTGATATCTAAACTAGAAGCTAAGTACATAGTAGGAATATGAAAGCATGAAACGCGCTTGGCAGGAAAAATAAAATTATTTCTCTGAAATCATTATATTTCTAGCTGTGTAAGTTCTTCGTGAAAGCTTTCAATTTGGGTCGGCCTGCAAGCTTTTATTAAAAGCAAAGAATGCATTACTCTGGAGCTTGTTTGTCGGATATGTCGGGATAAAAATTTATTAAAACCTAGACAGGAACCCAGTTACCTTTCGCCAGGTAAATTGTCCATAAAGAAAAAATAAAGTCGACAAATAGCTCTTTTATGTGGCATGGAAATATGGGCCTTTAAAGTAGCATGCCGATGAAAAAAGATGCAAAACTTTCATATCAATGTTCACCCAATAAAATATCATAGAGATCTATTCCCAAAAATAAAGATCGAAAGTTAATAGCAAATGAGTGCCGTAAAGTTAAAGCAAACAAAAAAGGGTACATGTTTATATTATTACAGTGTGCTTCAAAAATAATACAGATTATGAGCTCTTTTCTATGGAAGAACGCTAAATTAAGCGTTAAAATTGGAATGAAAAAACTAGAGCAGATGTAACACATTACATCTCTTGCAAGCGTTTAGGCTAAGATGGTCAAAAAATTAGGGACACCAGAGCTGTGTTAGATAAAGAAGCTTTTACAAGTAAGAGGAAATTGATGCCAGGAACGTTGGGTAAAGGTGTTAAGAAAATGCACGTTTAAACTTAAACGTGCATGAAGAGTGACTTTGTACGGCTGGTTGTTGGGGGAAATCCAAAGGAAACAGCAATGTGGAAGAAGAACATTTTCTTAGGCGATGAAACGTTACGCAAACGAGGAATAGAAAGGAAAGGATTGGCATGTTGGACGGACTGAAGGGGGTAAAATGTACGCAGGAAAGAAGAACAGCACGAAGAGTGTCCCGTATTGTGGGTTGTAAGATTGTGTCCTGTTAGACCAACCTAATGTATGTGTGTATATGTGTGTATATATATCTCTATATATTTTTATGTATATATATATATATATTTTTTTTTCTTACAGGTTCCCCCCACCTTTTCTCACCTAACCCCAAACCCCCTCAACCCTTACCCTTCCCTCATGGTGCTACACCCCCTGCCACACACCTTTTTGGTGGCTCGCAGGGTATTTATGTAGATGTAGAATAAATGTCGATATGTTTCAAAGGTCGCCATCAGGTCATCAGTATTTTTCACATACGATTGGTTTACTACAGCCTTCCATTCGGCATTAATCTCTGATAGCTGAGGCATAAAACTCTGATAGCTTTTCTGTTTTACATTCTACTCAATTTATCCTATGCACTTGTCTCTTGGACCTCCTTGCGGGATCATTCATTTAATTTTTTCATATATTGTTTTCTTATTTACTACCTACTGCATTTTACTTTCATACTACACTTTACTTTAAGTTGTGTCCAATCTATCTAGTTCTTCTTTGTCATAGAGTTCTCCGTCGGATTTTATCTTCTACTTTTCTCTGAACTTCCTTGTTCCTCACATTTTTCCATTTGATCTTCACGATTATCTTCCACCACCATGTTTCAAAGGTTTTCACTCTCTACTGGTTGACTTTTCTAATGCCCTAAGTCTCTTTTGTGGAATGCCATGCTCCTTACAAATGTTTTGACGAACTATGTCCTAATTTGCAACATTAGGTTATTTGAACATAGTAGTTACCTTTTTTCATGAATACCTTCTTCACTTAGGCTATTCTTAGCTTAATATCGGTCAAAACTCTCCCATGACAAGCTATATTGCGACCCGAGTAGTTGAAAAATCCCACTGTACGAAGTTTCACTCCTCGGTTTGTGATATCTACCAACAGTTTCTTTCTTCCACTAACAAGGATTTTGTGTTTCTTCTTGTTAACGTTCATATTATATTTCCGAAATATTCTATAGCATTTAGAATTGCTTGCAGGTCCTCTTGCGTATCTGCAATTACTGCGATGTCCATCTGTTTTAAATTGTGATGTATAATCAATGGTTTATTCTTCTGGCGTTGTAGTGTATTCAAAGCTCTCGTAATATCATTAACATCTTGTTCCAATTGAAGTTTTCGAAGGCCTTCAAGTTCACAAATGTCACCAATAATGGATCTTTACCTAAAATGAAAATTATGTATGTCTTACGATTACGTATGTCTTTTTCACCCAGTGACTTCAAGCTAAGTATGGATTATCTTGCTCTTTGGTTTTTCCTCAATCTGAATTTGTTTTCCGTGAGGATTTCTTTTATCTGTCCATTTTATATTATTTGGCTAAATATTTGAGTAAGAATCTATTTTCGACACATGAGAAAGTAAGCTATTTGTTCTATATTCTTCGGATTTATATGTTCTCGGCTTCTTCGATAGTACTCTGATAGTTTTCCACTATCGTAGCTGTCTGTGATTAATCTTATGGTATCCTTGTCTTTGATCCTAAGTGCCTTAATTAATTTTCCGCTTATTTTGTCAACTCCTAGTGCTTGTTCTTGTTCATCAGGTCTCTCACGACTCTGACATATTCGCATCTCAGTATTTCCCAGTCCCGTTCGTCTTCTTCTTTCAAGATTTCTTCCTTGATTAACTAAAATTCAAGCGGTTCGGGTCTTTGGTAGAGTATTTTTACTTATTTCATCCAACTGTTCTCAATATTTTTAACTCCTATTGGTACCTTTCCATTAGCATCTCTGTCGTAGTGGGAGTATTTTTTTTCCTTTCTCCATCTTTCTAGTTCTTCACCATTTTACAGCCCGTTTTGCTGTTTCCTTTTTTAATTTTGTCATTGATTTTCTCGCAGTAGTTTTATATCCACTACTCCTCGTAATTTATTGCACCTCATATGACTTTTCAACTTTTAAGAAAATGTTTCCTCATTTCCATTTCTTTGATTCCTGAATTTTCTTCGTACCCCTATGAGTTTTCTTATGTGAGCTGCTATCAATGGCTGCTTAAATTTCGCCGTCTTAGTTATGAGCTGTTCATCTGTTACTTCAGTTTTCATACTCGTCATGTTTCCCTATTGAGTCGGTATCCATCCAAAAGTAGACTACCGAATAATAATCAATTAATGAAGTTCCAAATATATAACTACGTGAAGGTAAAAGTTGAAAGGAATGGGACAAAGATGTAAACATTCCATTCCAAGAGCTCTAAGCTGAACTCTGAATGCGGTTCAAGATTAACAGTTTGATACGTACAGTGAGTTCATTACTCTACCCAATCTTCATGTCATACGAAATAGAATATTCTATGGAAAGCTTATGCCACGTTCGGTGCTCATATGCGGGCCATTTATTCCAAAAAGTATCTTTTCATTGGAATGGTAACATGTGAAATCCTTTCTAGTATAAACAATGCACGGTGAAGTAAAATTCATTAAATCGTTGGATAAATTAGGACAAGTTGATAAGCAGGGGCCCTCTCGACATTTGAAGTCAAAAGGGCTATGATGGCAAACGTGGCTTTCCGTGACTTGACATGATGGATGTAATAAACATTTGCAAGCAAATAAGCCTTTCTCTAAATTTTATATTGTTAACGTGACCCAAGGTTCCCCCTCAGAGAAACATTTACTACCAAAAGAGGGGAACATTTGAGCACATTGCAGTTTATAGCGATCATTGGTTCGTCCTGAGAGGAAAGGATGCTGAGAACACATGAGGATATTCATTAAATAACCTAGCACCAATTAACGAAAATTGAGGAAATATCTGAATGAAAAATTTGGGAAATGATGTAATTTATCGATACTTAGGCCTCCTTTTGAACTGAGCCTGCATTTGGGAACCTGAATAAGGAAACAATTAAAACTCAACATAAATTATCGAATTTTTCAAACGCTGGCACTGAGGAAATATTAAATGCCTACATTTTAATAGAACGCTAGACTACAGCGAGGAGTTGATAGCTTTAAATTGCCTGCCAAACGGCACAATATAAGGGAAGCTCATTCTATACAACATGGCCGAAAAAGAACCCACGTACGACAACTTGAATAACCGAAAATAGAATTTTAAGGAACTATTGTAATCATTATTCACCCTAATAACTAGTACTCTTCTCATCTCCTGCCAAAGGCTCCTGGAAACAGAAAGCTACCCTTGTTGAAGATCTCGCTCCCTCATCTGAGACCTCGCATTTATCAGAGTTGTGTTCGATTATATAAACATGTTATCCCTTTACTGAAGAGAAGGCTCCACCCTCCTGATAAGCTTACGACTTCCCAATGATAGTAGTCAGAAATTTCCTGACGGAATGCAATCAATATCGGACTGCGCGGGATAGGCTAAAAATCGAGGGAGACCTAGTTAGTATGCCAGGTGATAACCCAGATGTCCTTTGCTATTACTTTATAATGGCATCTGGCCTATCACGCCTTTTTTAACAAATGACTGAATCATCGTATAAATCACCTCATGGATTATATGTTATCATAATACATAATACTTAATCGGTTCTGGGTTCATACCTTTCGTAGAAAAATATGGGTTGTGAGTGGTGCTCAATAGTAGTAGTAATCGGCACATTCAGCTAAATAAATATCTATGAATACTACGGCAACATAAATTCCGAGAATTTTCTGTTTAACTCCACGAATCACACCAATATGGCATTTAATTAAGTCCGTATTGAATAACCTTATTTTTTCGGAATGATTAGATTTTATAAACCATTAAAATACGAGTAATATAAATTTTAATTAATTGTATTCTGCTACACATCGTCTCCAGATACACTCGAGTATTCTCCATTATATAATCAGAGGAAAATAAATTCATTCTCAGGGTGACTTATTAACGACGACTTTGAAAAAATACGTATTAGTGACTGAAATAAAGTTATTCGCAAATGCCCGGAGTTCAGCTCTAAATCTCACGGGACCTATATTTCAACGTAAAACCTGAGGGAAAAAGTTCGCGTGAGGACTGCGCAAAGGGAGCTGGTATCTTAGTTAATTTCTAAAATGTCCTTTATGAATAAGTTATGACTTTTATGTAAGTTAAGCTTTTCGCGAGAGGAGGTAAAACTCAGCAGAAAAAAGTTAAAAAGAAGTGTGCAAATAGCTTAGAAGTGTTAGTTCAATATGCAAAAATGCGGAACCCACCGATAAATACTCCATACTTTCTAATTAATTTCAATATGAACAGACGTTCTTTATTATTTTCGAATTATGCACGTCGTAATATGTTATTGATAGAAGCTATGTTAGAATAAATCCACAAATTTTCTAGGTGAAACTTACAATTCTTTTATCTTTATGTTAACAAAAATTTTATTTATCAAAAATTAATTACACGAGATCTTGAGAGGAAAGTAAGACTTAAAAGACTTGCGTTAAATATAATACCCATCCAGATTAATATTTCATTCCCGTAAGCCATTTAATTAGACGAGTGATATTTTTAATTTGAAAAAAATATAGAGAAAATATAAAATTCTGAATTTCTTAATTAGAAGCTTAGTAGCTGCAAACGTAATCAGAATGTCAATCATCATAACCTAAAGAAAATGGTCTCTTAAGTTAAATATCTCAAAAAGACAGAGGTACTTCTGGATTCCAAGCACTCTACATCTACTACATCTGCAGAAATACCCTGCGAGCCACCAAAAAGGTGTGTGGCAGGGGGTGTAGCACCATGAGGGAAGGGTAAGGGTTGAGGGGGTTTGGGGTTAGGTGAGGAAAGGTGGGGGGAACCTATAAGAAAAATATACATATATATATATATATATATATATATATATACACACATATATACACATACATATACATACATACATACATACATACACATCCTCGTGAAGTCCCTAACCTGTACGTTAATACTTATTGTAATGCTGACTTTTAATAATCAAACCACTTTACTTTTCCACATAAACTTTTTAATTTTTTACTACCCAGGTTTCGTTATAGCATAACATCATCAGGTCTGTAAAGTGAGTATCAGTAAAGTGGTTTGATTATTAAAAGTCAGTATGAAGATTTTCCACCAAGTTACGCCAGAAACTGTTTTTTTTTTACTTATTGTAATGAACTAACTCCTGGGGAATTTCGGCTACAAGCATTCTGGTCCCTTATCGTTCTTGGAAAAAATGACATTTTAAACCTGTCAGTCTTGCAGTCTATCTCTCTAGTCTTATATTCGTGATCCCTTCGACCGTAATACGTTGGGGTTCGTATTATATCCTTGATGTCATCGGAAAAGGGCCCATCTTTTAATGTTTTTAATAAGTTTAATCTATATTGGAAACGCCGCTGTGTAAGAGAATTCAAACCGAAATTGTCTAGCAAAGTGGATACGCTGCTGAGATGGTCATAACAATGTTTGACAAATCTAGCCCCCCTCCGCTGAAGTCGATCTAATTCCGAAACCAAATTTATATTATGAGGATCCCATATACTGGCAGCATACTTTAGGTGGGGCCTGACCAAGGCAAGGAAACATCGATCTTTCACCTTTTCGTCGCATTTACCTAGCACTCTTTTCACAAATCCCAATTTTTTATTAGCACGACCGCATATTTCTCGTATGTGTTTTCCCCAACAGATCGTGAGTAATTGTTACACCCAAGTATTTAAAGGAATCTACCCTCGCGATATTGGTTTGTTTCACATTGTAACTATAAGGGAGGGAATTAATCTTTTCCCAAAAATGTCTTACTATGTATTTTTTAAATTTAATTCCAATTGCCATGTATCGCACCAATTTTGAATTGCATCTAGGTCGTTGGCTAACACGACTCTGTCTTCGTGACTTCGGATGTCCCCATAAATTACTGCATCGTCGGCGAAAAGACGGAGCTTGCTATTAACTACGGTACTGAGGTCATTTATGTAAATAAGGAAAAGGAGGGGACCTATGACACTTCCTTGTGGTACACCCGACGTGACCTTGACAGTATCAGATGATACACCGTCCAGGACGACTGTTTGGACACGATCACTTAAGAATTGTTTAATCCAGTTAATAATACTTACGTGTATTCCATAAGTTTCCAATTTCGCGAGTAATTTGCAATGAGGGACTTTATCGAAAGCTTTTTTAAAATCTAGGAATATCGCATCAACTGGAATATTACTTTCACCGGAGTTCAATATATCATGTACAAAAAGTGCGAGTTGAGTTTCGCAGGATCTACCCTTACGGAAGCCGTGTTGGTTATTAATTAATAAGTCTTGGCTATCGAAGTGCCTCATCATGGAACTAACAATGATGTGTTCAAGAATCTTACAGGAAATGGAAGTCAGTGATATTGGCCTATAATTACTGGGGTCCTCCCTGTCTTCGTTTTTAAATATGGGTGTTACAGAAGCTACGTTCCAACCGTTTGGCACGCATTCTTCTGCTAATGATTTCTTAAATATTATATGTAGATTTGGGGCAATTTCAGCCGACAGTTCTTAATACACGCGCGCCGGTATCTCATCAGGTCCCGGAGATTTGTTGGGGTCTATGTTTTTAAGGAGTAATTCTATTCCGCGGGTGGAAATATTGATTGCTTCCATTGACTGCTGAAATGTTTTCGGAAGGTTCTCGGGTGTATTTTGTGAGGATGTGTTGAAAACACTCTGGAAGAATGAGTTCAATATGTTGGCTTTATCTAAACTACTCGTTACTTTATCCCCCTTTTCGGTATTCAATGAGTTTACGGTGGACTTTTTTCCCTGCACTTCCCTGACGTAGGACCAAAACATCTTTGGGTTATCGTTCAAATGTTCGCCTAATTTTTTCCTTTTGAATTCCGCTAGCGCCTTCAGGAAGGCCTTCTTGGCAGTGGACCTAGATGCTTTGTAGTTCTGTATGGTTTCGTTGATTTTATCAGGGGAGGAATCTTTAACTGCGTTTTTCATTCTGGCATGGCACACTCTTTGCCGCCTAAGAGATTTCCGTACTTCAGAGTTGTACCATCGGGGTTACTTATTCTCTTTTATATATTTACTAGGTATGAACCTCTGTATTGCTGACGTGTTATCGTAAACTCATAATAGTCGAAAACAATGTTCTTAATTGGGCGTTCTCAATTTACATTATGGTATCATTACATGGTTTATGATCCATGACTGTCCAGAATATAAATTCATAAACTATGAGTCACTAAGAAATAAGCCTTTTTACTTTCATCCCCTCCCCTGGGAAAGGATTCAATTGTTTAAAACATAGTTTATAGAGCATTAAAAAATACATTAAGTTTCCCAGGAAGTCGCTTAAATATTCTCCGACAGGAGAAGTTCTTTCTTTGTGCTACGCTTAAGTTATTCATCGACTAATGCAATAGTTGTTTAAATGAATTGCTTAGGTTAACATACTATATTTTCCCATTTACGTTTCGCAGAGCCACGGCAGTCTCCCACGTTTTCTCTCAAATATTGTATCAAAGGTTATTCTATTACAGCATGATTAAAAGAGAATCTAAAGATATAATTGGGTGGTGCAACATTCACAATAATTGCGGACGCAGAAATATGGATAAAATTATGAATTACATTGAAATTCAGTACACGTAAATCCATGACGGAGCACGGGTATCATAAAAGGAAGATATTCATGAATTAAATCCAAGTTAAAATATTACAACTCTTCATCCATTGGTATCTCTTTGAGACTCACCCGTTAAAAATTGTTCTCATTTCCGATATTTTAAACCACTCTAGTGAAGATACAGCGTGAATAACCGCGCCCTCACTGACCGAGAGAAATGCATCGAGCTTCGCAGGCGATTTGATTGCCTGCCCTATATATTATCCCTTACCGCTGAAATTTTCCAGTCATTATTTTTCCAATGTGGCATCATATCAGACATGAGCACAATAGCATTTCGACGAGGTTTATTCCGAGACCATTCTGACACTCTTCACCTGAGTCCGGAACCATTAAAAGTGGACCATTATTACTTGATTGGAGCGTTTATTTTCGCAATGCCAATTGCTTTTTTGCAATTAAAGTGTTGGTTATCCTGTACGCGGTATGTCGAAGGATTCTAAAAATCGAACAATAGTAATTAAACCACAGCCTTCATCTGTTACAGTTTGAAATTTCTCTCGCCATTTAGTGGCCGCTCATTTGTATACACCGGCCAGTGTTTTAAATGCTTTATTATATCTTTTCGCAATGATGCAAGAACATTGAAAAGGTATATTTTCACTTGAAAAAATTAAAATGCGAAGTTCAGAGTTCTTCCTAGGTCTTACAACAATACTAATTAACACTGGATGTCAAATGAATGGCTAATTGAAAACGTATATAATGTTATTTGTAATGAGATGAAATTCATGTCCCTTCTTTTTCACAAAACGTTTGATTATTCCCATTAAATACTGGACATAACCTTTTAGTTAAATCAGTCTACATATATTTCAATTAATTACATTCGCACCATCGCATTTACATTTTAAATTTATAATCCAAGCGACACCCTTGATCAGTCAATGTTTTTTGTAAATTAATATATAATAAATTAATTAATTTTAGAATAATTACTTTCCAATCCCAATTTTGAAATTAAAAGCACTTTTTCATCGTCCCGAAATTGTTCATTATCTAAATGGCCCACGTTAGTAAAATTTGGACGAATTAAAATAAAAGGAAAAACCATTTCAGCAGATAATAACATACTTAATCGAGTTTATTTTAGCAATGTTACTATCTATTAATAATTCCACTAATGTTACTATCATTATTAGGGGAAGTTAATATTTATAGAGAAATGATATTCAAATTTTTAGTCCTGAATATCAGTTAAAATGAGGAAATTTAAGCCAAACGTTCATTTAATTCTAATTAAAAGCGTATTTTGTAGCTAAATAATACTCCACCCACACTTGAAGTCGTCCATGGATGAATAGACCGGTAGAAATACACCACCAGGAAGAGTAAGTATTTATACTCCTCTGTAAGTGCAGTTCGGTGCAGTAATCCTATGGATTACTGCACTGAATCATGGTGGTATGGGCGCCACTGAAATGCGCAATCGGAGGAGGTGTTACTGGCCCGGGTCATCCGCGCGTGCATCTCCGACCAACTGAACGTGTCTGCCAAGCGGAAAGGCGCTATCGGGACATTGCGGACACCCAGAGATGAAGCCGGGGCCGAAGAAGGTGGTCGCGGGGGATACACAGACGGAAGCTGTGCACTGATTGAGTCTTTTGAAAGACGTACACCTTCCCTGAAAATTAGCAACACACAAAACTGGTAGGAAAATGAAGAAATCCGTATGAGAAATCGCCACTCATTCTTTAGCCTTTTCTAACAAGACACAACCTTCTGTTGTCTGTTTCTAAATTCCGTGTACATTGTATTCCTTTACTCATTCAACGATCTACAGTCTGTGAGTCTTCACCATTCCATTACTAATCAAAATGTTTTGTATCCACATTTCCTACCTTCTTTGGATTTCTGCTATCTTCCGCCCCACCACCATTATACTTAATTAGTTTTCCTTTCCGTCCATTTTACCTTTTCCATCCTCCTCCACGCCCATATTTCAAAAGCCTCTATTCTACGCCCCATTCTGTTTTAACGTCTGAGTTACCGAGCAACACAAGACCACGCTCCATATCAAAATTTCTACTAGTCTATTCATTACCACCTAACTCGAGGTAACTGTCAACCATTCCCTCCTTCACTCGAAGACCCCTTTGCGTAACAAAATTCTTCTTACTTATGTCCCCACTGTGACAATTTTGTTCCAAAACAATGCTTAGACAGTAAACTTAGTAGTAGTAGTAAATAGTATATTAGGATTGTAAATACCTTTGTTTTGTCTACATTTTTACCCCATATTTTTCCCACCGATTTTCTAATGCGCTCAAAAATGACCGTAACCCCTTGGCTAACAGGCTTTTTAAAGCTTGGACTTCAGCAAATCTAACTAATTTTACGTAATTCCGAGAAAATTATAAACTAATCCAGAGAAATCATACTTCCAAACTTTTCACTCCATTTAGTAAAAACGTGTGACGCATGTTGACATACCATCTATAGGGAATGCCATTAAGGGCAAAAGCAATACGCTTGTATTTTTTTGATTTGCAGAAAAACTAACTGGCAAATTTCTATTTTTAGTAATAAATATAGCAATTAATTAAGTAATCGATGAGATATATCCATGTTTCCCTCAAGAGACTTCATCAGGGGAATTTCGTCACAGCGAAGACTTACGATATAAACAAAAGTTATGTGACGCAAGTTACATATGAGAGGGTTCTTTGTGATGCTCTGCTGAACACATGAAAATATGGACAATTTCATGTTTTAAGCATGTTGCGTAAAAATTTTCAAAAATTCTGTTCCTGAAAGAAAAAGGAAGAGGTCAAATTCAAGGTAATTTGAGATGCCTCATTTACACAAATTAAAATGAGGTACACTTCGCTGTCCCTAATGAGGTAAGAACAATTCGAGAATCATTATATTTAAATGGTACAATATATCAGCCACTCATTAATCGAAAATATACAAAATGTGTATTATACTGTTGATAAATCGATTTCATGTCAGATAAGGTGAGAGAATCGCTATGATTTAATAATTGTCCTTTTGGTAAAATTCTTACGGCTGATAAAAGCAAGACGTAAAATTAGTAATTAAATCGAGACAAAAGAGATAGTGTGGACATAAAACATGGAATACCTTTAACCTATTCAGATTTGGAAGATTAATTAACAACTACAAAGGGAAACTGATTTTGGTGAAGATGGTTTGATCTCTGTAGTCCTAGAAAAGCGCTACTGAAAAGGAAAGTCAACAAAGCAACAGGAATAAATGAACTCTCCGCAAAGTTACATAAAGAGTCAAAATAAAAATTAAAGAGATTCGTGGAATTTATTAGGAGAATTTTGTCGAGAAGACTTCATTAGGTCAATTTTCCTCATTCTTAGAATGAGTAAAACGGGCAGTTCTTTAGGACTCGAGGACCCAAAGTTAATGCCCCTCGCAGAAAATCATTAAAAGAAATTGAATTAAGTGGCAAACAACAACCTGAATAAAGCCAGTCAGGAATTAGAAAGGAAGTGGGTACACGTGGTGCAGCGGCGGATCCTTTAGAAGGGAGGAAAATAACCATTTCCCCCCAACCTCTAGGAGGCCTTCCACGATAAGAGATTTATTTTTTTCGGATCCAAGACATTGTTCAAAATTACCAGGCATCCAGAAACTGGACAAACCTTATTTGAAAAAAGTCAAACATTTAAATTCTAAATTACTCTACCTCTTCAATTTCCACCCAAAAATTTACTTACGATGCTCCATACATCCTCCACCTATCTAATGTGAAACTATTGTGGGAACGAGAAAACTAAATGTAATGAACGTAGATTAGAACCAGGATCTCATCGTATATATTTTCAGAATACTTTCTTCTGTACTTATGGAATGCTTTCGGTGGAGGATATCGAAAAAGTTCATTGTAATACTAGAGAACAGGAATATTAGATACAGGAAGAACAAGTGAATCAGTAAAACATTCGAAGCCTCTATAAAAATCAGGGGGCACAAAGAAGGTATTTGAAGGAATATCGGGTTGGGCAGTAATACGATGGCGATGAAAGAGGGTTTGAAAATGTAAATAGGGGTAGTGTGGTAGCTAATACAGTTTGTAGAATTGCAGGTCATCATGCGGCAGTTATGATGAGGGTACAATCACTGAAATTCAGTAAAATAATTTATTAGATCACGAATACGGTTTAAATGGTGAAAATCATCACGAGGTGTTCAACAACATCAAAACCAGCATTCTGTTCTAATAAATTATTGTTGTGTAGTCGAAGGTTTAAGATAGAAAATGGATGGAAACAGGCTGAATATCATTAAACGTGACCTCTACCTATCAAGGCACAACTGGACACCGGTAAATCTACAATAAACCCTTCTTCAGTCCCTCATACCCTCCTTCCATTCCATCCAACTTTCTATCTTTTTACTTCATATGCCGTACCTGTCTGAAGTTCTGCCCTTTATCAACATTCCGTCACAAATTAAAGTACTATTCATCCATTTTTCCTGCCTCCTTTGGATTTCTACCGACAATCCTATATCCTCTCCTAACATGCCTAACATTTCCTCATTTGTTTTTCTCCTTGTTCATTTTTCATTTTTAATCTATCTCCACACCCACATTTCAAAAACCTCCAATCTACGCCTATCAACTTTCTTCAATTACCATGTTTCCCCCTCGTACAAAACTACGCTCCATATGAAAATTTTCTTTCAGTAAATTCATCCTCCTTGTGAAAGTTTCTTTCTCTTACGCAATCATTCTTTTCACGTCCGAACTACTTTGAAAAGTTTGGTCGAAAAACATTTCTGGATAGATAAACCGCCATTAAATTAATAACTGCTGTGGCATTTCATTTTCCCGTCAAAACCGTGTTTTTGTCGACATTGTGAAGGATTCCCACCAAGTGAAGTCCAAGACTGTTAACTTTAGACAATGCTTAGCCAGTTTTCAGCTGTTGGTCAGTATATTAAACGATATATACGTGCATATTCTGTGAAGATCAAGTGCAGTAAATGTATTAACGAGATTTTCATGATCAAGGAAAGCTGGGTTAAATATTCAAATAAAAAGAATGAAATTATAGCAAGAAATAGCGAAAAAACACTGGATTTCCTTAGAATTGCAAGTTTATAGCATCCTTACAATATGGAATAATTCCGCGTTAAGCCTAAGACAGTGCCCTAAAGAATAAGATCAGTTGCGATGAAATAGTTCACGTATTCAAAATATGTTTAGAAGAAATTTTGCCTACAAGTAGAGTAATTGGGAAAAAAATATACATTTTCGAAAAAAGAATTTTCTTGGATAGAAAAATTGATGACATGCACGCCCAGTTAAACTAAAAGGAACAGATGGTTGTGTTCAGAAACAAAGTCTTTTGAGGCAGGCCTATTAAGGTAGATTAAAGACTCTTCAGATATATGGGCTTAGAGAAAAATAAAAATATTAGTAGAACAGAGAAGATGACTGAGGGCGAAGTTGTGTACATGATGGGACAAAGAGAAAGTTGCTACGTGAAATTCGAAAAAAACATAAAATAAATTATTGAGAAGATACTGAGAGGTTGTTGGATGTTGAAAGGAATGTTAGGATATGATGATAGATGGAAGAAGAGTGGACAAGTAGTGGACAGAAAAGGAAAGCCATTTTTGAAGTCGTGAAGGCTGGTAGAAAGGATGAAAAACTAAAGAAAAAATTAATATATGGAAAAATGGAGAGAGTTTAAGAGTAAGAGAGAGAGTAAGAAAGTTTACGCACTATGTTAAAGTTGGTAGGGACTGTCTCAAATCTAATTTTACTAAATAGACTACCAATGACGATATAGGTATCGATTGCCTTAATGTAAATTCACATACCTATTTCTTTTCGTCGCAATTTTTGGTTAGAAGTATTATTTCGTTAATGAAACCCCTATACTTCGTATACTTGTAAATTATGTTAGATTACAAGACCTAATAACTAACATCTAAGAATGTTTGTGGACTTGTGAATATTATTCTATTTCAGGCAAAATTGCCAAAAATGAAAACCACATTTGGGACTTGATCCAAGGTGTGACATTTCCTCATGGAAAAATTATTATTACAATACCATTAACATTTTATCAAGACGTTCTCTATTCGCTCTTTAAAACCAATGAATATAGTAATAATTCATTTAAAATCAAGATAATATAAATGTTTAGGTTCCTATTCGAACCTTTTTTATCTTTCAAACATTTTAGTCTATGCATTCCCCTGAGGCTTGATAACTTACAATGCCGTGGCTTGATAACGACTAGCTAGAGGGTATCTTTACCTGAGAATGTTTATCACATACGACGCAAATGGCGGGTAATGAAAAGAAATTGGTGGCGATTGAGGGAAGGAAATAGTAAAGGGGAATTACTTCGTTGTTGGAACACGATCCATTTCGTTTCATTCGATGGATTGCCCAAGATATTTTGCATCGACCTCGCAGCCAGTTCGCATTTATAAAGCATGTATCTAGAGTTAGAAATGGCACTCATTAGTCTGCACGTTTACTGAGAACTAATAACGCACTAAATCGCTTTTAATGGGGAATATATTTTCTGATAGCAGCACCAAATATCTCTCATTTTCCATTCCCCCATTGGCAGATCTATGATGCCATAACCCGTAGCTGTTCCGATATGATAAATTGTTATCGTCATCTGAGAGCTCTTCAGTTCCTGGGACAAACGTGGGAACATAGTAGTAAATGAGACTGCTACGCATTTATGTATCACGACCATAAGCCAGCTCAAGTGATGTACATGAGAATTACCAGCTGAATATGTGACTTAAATTCATAAATAACTGTTAACGGACCATCTTTTTCTGTAGAAGGAATGTATTACGTTTGAAAAACACTATGTAGGTTATATTACATAAGATTCCTACATTTTAAGCTCAGCGCCAAAGAAATATCTCGGATGACCTCCGCGTTAGTATTAAAAAGATAAATCCAAAAACGTGATAAACTGGTGACCACCAAAATTGAACGCATTCTGGGTGATTTCAAAGAAGTTATTCGTTGCTGCAGGGAGGCGAATTTTTCTCTATCACATTTGGTGATAAGAGAAGCCTTAAAAATCGATTGTCAAAAATCTCGGTTTAGAAATATTTTCCGCAAAAGAGCGCGAGTAAGTGGACGAAACTGGGAATTCATGTGACACTTTAATTTTTATGGCAGCGTTTGTGCCGTCATACGGAAATATTTCTCAGATGGATCCAGCAAGTACGTTTGGCGAACGAAAAAAATTCACAATTTAAGGTGAAAGATATTAAAAAGAGATAATTGTGAAAGCAGAAAGAAATTGAGATTTCAAACAACGCAAATGACAGCATCAACTTTAATGAAAAAAAAGGCGCTGGAAAATCCGTGACGTTGAAAATTTAATCGCTTCTTCAAAATGAAACTTTTTACTCATTATCCTAGAACATTTGGAGGAGAATGGTATCACATGATGTAATTTTCCCACAGAGGCACTGAGTTTTATAGTGCGCCAATTTAGTGAACTGAGTGCTCTTCTTCCGACTTGTTATGAACAACGGCGTACAAAAGAATTAATTTTAAAACTTTTGCTGTGAAGAAAGCAGTTGTTTAGGATAACGAGAAAACCTAGTAATAAAATCTTCCCCAAGCGAACTGATGTATTCAAATTCCCAGAGGAGGAAGGAGAAAGCTCTTCCAGAAAATTCAAATTTAATATTTTTTCCAGTGAATGGTATCGTAGGACAAAGTTCGTTGGTACCAATTTTTTTCAAGCAAAAATTCCATAGTTCTCGGAATATTCGTTTCCCATGTTTCTTTATGATTTAACGGTAGTGATATTACATATAGTTAAGAGAAAAAATACTGAAGTTGCACTTTAAGCCTGTGAGTAACAGATTCCTGCTATGAAAAAACTTGAAATTGATTTACTTCCTTCCTAAAATGCCCGTTATACTCTGTATGGTTTAAACGGAGTTAGTACGACACCTGATGACTATGGCATGCGAATTCGATTTTATCCGTTATGATTCATATCAGATTCTCCCCCAGATGTTTGCAAAACTTTATGAGCATCATTGTCTTTTTCACGTAATGGTCAGAGATTAAATTCGGTTGACACCTCTGGGCATCCTCGGGTCAATCCCTAGTTGTGATATTTATTACTTTCAGATTATCATGACCTCCACTGCAAACGAGGGTGGAACAATGAACGGTATTTGCATCCCTTTCTCGCATGTGTGACTTTAAACGCTGTAGGCAATGGCTTTTTGGAAAAATTAAAAGTATAAAGTCTTTAAAATTGATTTATTTAAATCCTTGTGGTGTGTTTGTGTGTATATATATATATATATATATATATATATATATATATATACATATTCAAACTTGAAAATCCCGCCAGACGGCGCACAAATATTCATACGCATTCATTCATAATATCCCGGATAAGGAGATATTTTTACTTTCGTGATCTGCTCAAAAACTGCCTTCCCCACATGTCCTGTGTTCGCCTTTTATGTGTTTTCCTATCCCCTTTCCTTATACCTATTTCTCTTTGTATGAATATATATATATATATATATATATATATATATAGATGATTTCTTCGAAGTAACACGGAAGTGTTGAATAAAAAACTTAGACAGTAACACACAGCACGAGAACACATAAAAAGAACACTCACAATAATATCTTGATAATTTCGACGGACTCAAGCTCCGTCTTCTTCGGAATATAAGAACCCTCAGTCATATCTTATCTTCCGAAGAAGACGGAGCTCGAGTCCGTCGAAAATATCAAGATATTATTGTGAGTGTTCTTTTTATGTGTTCTCGTGCTGTGTGTTACTGTCTAAGTTATTTATATATATATATATATATATATATATATATATATATATATATATATTCATTCAAACAGAAATAGGTATAAGGAAAGGGGATAGGAAAACACATAAAAGGCGAACACAGGACATGTGGGGAAGGCGGTTTTTTTGGTGACAGTATTTCTCTTTATGAAGAAAAATGATTTTGTGAATAGTAATATACTAACTTGTTCAACACCTGATTCTAGTAATAGCGCAAGAAAAACCGCCTTCCCCACATGTCCTGTGTTCGCCTTTTATGTGCTTTCCTATCCCCTTTCCTTATACCTATTTCTGTTTGGATGAATATTTGTGCGCCGTATGGCGGGATTTTCAAGTTTGAATATATATATATATATATATATATATATATATATATATATATATATATATATGCCATTTTGGTTACAGGTTGTACTTTTCTACAGTCTCATAATATTTGGGATAGTTAGCGTTATTTATAAGATTGAAAGGTTTATGAGACGATATTATATTTTATAACCGATAAGGAAATTTGTTTTCTCTCTGGAGTTATGTCTACTATGGAGAGTTGAATTCGCTTCATTGTTTCTGTGGAATAATTTCGAGTGGTATTGAATGCTACTTAAATTAACTTAACGAGGAATAATTACCTAATTTCTTGCGCTATTACTAGAATCAGGTGTTGAACAAGTTAGTATATTACTTTTCACAAAATCATTTTTCTTCATAAAGAGAAATACTGTCACCAAAAATGGAAAATTTTCCCTTTATTTTATCTTTCATTTCCCTGAAAATATCAGTTAGTGATAGATAGTGATGTTAGCTTCACGTTAACATACAAAAGTTGTTTTGAAGAAGCTTTCATTTCTACCATGGAAAAATCAATTTTCTAAAATTTTTAAACAAATATCTAGCTAGAAACCTGGAAATCTCGAATCGGATCATTGATGACTCGGAGTGCGACAACATTTGATTCTAAGTAAAATGATGCCACAAAAGTGTGTACCTGGCATCTGACACAAAATCTATAGTTCAAAAAATTATCAACAAATTTTTACTTTAATTATAGGAACCATGAGGGTGTTTACTACTCTAAATAATTCAGATATTCGTAACGATCAAAATAATCTCCTCGGTACTAAATTACTCATCTAAATTCAATTATTTCTATATGTTACCGTTCCTCTCTTTATCAAAGTTCAGGCGAAAAAAGAATCATCCAGCTCCCAGAATCACTTATCCATCCATATGTGATCATTCGTCCCTAAATCCGGCCTTCATTAATTTCTTTGGGACGCAGCACATACATAACCTAAAGTGATCCCAATCCATACCTATTCATAAATATACAATCTTGAAAAGAATTGAGTTGGAAATTCTAAAACAGCAATGTTACCAGAAAGGTATAAGCACGATTCTTATCTAATAATAACGAAAGGAAGAAAACGGGGGATGATATGTGGCATTAATTGACAATGATAACATAGTGACATTAGAAAAACTCCTCTACTTATAATCAAACGTAAACTACATTTTAAGGGTACATTTTGGGCGATCTCTGACAACTATTCTGAATTACAAAACACATTATTATCCTCTCGTTTGATCTAAATCACCTACGAATTCACTTCTAAGTTCCTTGTGTACTCTTCAAATATATATTTTTAATTTCATTCCGGCAAGAGAAACCTGATTATTTTATTTTTATGCCTATTTTAAGTTATTTACAGCACTCATGAAATATAGGTAGCATTTTTGCGAGAAAATATCTCAATCACGAACTGGGATAAAGTATCTCAATGATTGATTTTCCATAACAATGAAAACGGTTGCGTTTGAATATACGTAATCTCATTTTCAAAAGTTTAGAATTTAGTTCAAAATCTCTCAATTCGCTAAGATAAACAATTATAATTAGAGAGAAAAATTCTTTTATTTTGGCATTCAAATGGTTTGGTGACACTTTGGCTTCTCAGGGCGGCCAAAACCTAAGTGTTTGAGAGGAAATACGTGCCAATTTAAAAAACGTTTTCATCATACCGTGAATCAAGTTGCGCTCATGATTTCCAAAAGATTTATGGAAATGATAATTAGAGAATGAGACTAGAGGTAGGGACTTTCTTTGAATTTCGTCAGCAGTGGGGAGAACTGGTAACCTAAGTAACCTCTCTATTATATTTCCTCCTTTGTTTGTCTTCTTTTCACTGCAATGGATTCCATTGTAATTGATATTTGAAGAGGATCAACAAGACCTATTAATATTTGGCCGGGAAAACCTCAGCGAAAAGTGCTATAGTTTGTCTAACAGAACAAAATTTAAACTTATGCTGTACCTATTAAAATATTGGTTGGTAGTTTCCCTGCCAGGATGAATAACTTTCACAGCCTAAAAGCCGTTACGTTTCGACAATCCTAGCACAGGAGCAAAGGGTGGAGATACGTATAATACTACGATTTTGGTGCATGAACAATAGTAAAACAATATCGGTTCATCATATTTAATGTAACACTCATGGACCTCAGTTTTTCCATCATGGAAAGGGGTTATCATAAGTAGTCTCTTAAATAATAGAAATAACCGCTAACTTGAGAACGAACTCAACGTACGAAAAGTGAAGAATCAGGCGTGATATTGTGGAATCGAGACATAATGAAAACTTCGTTTCAATTTTCCACAGTTAAAACTTTATTGCCGACCATGGTTTCGATACACTGTATCATCTTCAGGTGAACCATTCAACCTGATGATGATTCAGTGTATCGAAACCATGGTCGGCAATAAAGTTTTAACTGTGGAAAATTGCAACGAAGTTTTCATTACGAACTCAACGTTTTGGAAAAAATATCATTAATTTCTACACGAAAATCACTCCACCACCTTCATCTACAAGTCCACTGTCTTCGTAAAATTAATCTTCGTCTTCTTAAAAGGTTTTTCCTCTTGACATTTGTCTATTCTATTTCAAATCTATAACTTAGATTTGATGTTTTGATTTTTAATGTTTTTTTTTGTTTTGAATTTTGAATTTTGAATCTTCTTTTACGTAGCTACATCGCTTGGTTACACCCAATGGAGGACGGTGGTCTGAAGAAAGTCACTTTAGTCTCCCGGTTGGCGACTGGGAAATTATTATAAGCATATGTGTAATATTAAAAAACTGGTTGATTAGGTGAAAATGTTTCATTAACTTATTGAATTCATATTTATCAGTATTTTTCATGAATAGTGATGACTTAATATTTAATACCGCGAAATATTTCCCCTATTCCCGAATATATCCCCCCTGCCACACACCTTTTTGGTGGCTCGCAGGGTACTTATGTAGATGTAGATGTAGATTTGTCCACAACATGACACGGCTAAACAAATCCCTCACACTTTGAATCTTAAAAAGAACTACTGTCTTGTTTAAAAGCAAAATTTCCTTACAAAACGTTTTATAGCTAAGACTCCTGATTATTACAAAGAGTAAGTGCAACAGGTAGCACAAACGTGGTAAAAATATAACCTAAAATAAAAAATTAACGAATTTTGACCATTTATTTTCACTTTGACTACATGCGGGACGTGTTCCAGTATTCTAATTATTCCAGGTATTAGCATTACTTATTCATCTGTTACTGAACACAAATGAAGCGTCGCCATAGTGTAAACTTTACAAATGATTACTCCAAATACTTTCAAGTCCAGGATGCTTGTTTTGCTGTATTCAATCAACTCTCTTCCCATAACTTGTTTCGTTGCTAAAAGCAGCCAAATATAAAGATATTTAATGACTATTTTTCAATTGTAAATTCAGATTTATGCATAAGAATATAAATTTATTCTCAGCCCAGAGGACAGGATTTCGGGAATGAAAAGTAAAAATTAAGACTCTTCTCGAGGAAAGATTGGGATGAAAAGAAAAGTGGCAAAGACGAAGAGTGAAGTGAAAAGGGTAAAAGGACGAGATTTATTTTTTTTAAGGGAAAAGGGGAAGGGATCAGTTCTTGCGGGATAAGCAAAAGAAACGGCGCGGTGGGGTGGCGTGAGAGATAGAGAGAGAGAGAGGGGGGGGAGGACGACAGAACCAGTGTTTTGGGAAAGAGACGAATTCCGTCAACGCGAACCACTTAAAAGCATGAATAACAAAGGCAGAGCGGTAAGAGGGAGAAGGGAAATAAGGTAACTCATTAGCCCACAGATATGTACAAAAGAGGAGGCGGGAGGGAGGAAATTGCGAAACAGTCTTCCCTCCCCCTTTTTTCACCAGCGCCGCGGAAAAGTAATCCTTTTCTCCATTTCCCACCCTATGTGATTAGCATATTGTCATTATCCAGTGCGGCCTCTCGCGGAGGCTCGTGTCAGGCAAGTACGCGAAAGGGAAACCGGAATGGGCCCGGGAAGGGGAGATTGAAGGGGAGGAGGAGGCGTATTTAAGGGGCGTAGGAGAAGAGGGTGGGTATCTGGAGTGTGAGCAGTTGGTACGGAACAGAACAAGGCATTCTCACCTCATCTTGGAATTGAGTCCCCGTTTGTGTTTCCTTCGTCAGTGATTCAAAGAAGTCTCTTGCTCTTCGAACAAAATAAAAAAACATCAACGCTCGTAACACGAAGGTCCTAATTCAAGACTTTGATGGAACAAACAAAAGGAAATAATGTCCATTTCCTTCTGACCCTTGGAATAAGGGCTGGTCTAACAATTCTCGTTGACGATACTTTACGTCACGATACATTTTTCTTTCCTTCTCTCATTTATCTCTCTAATTATCTCATTTGTAACACATGCTACCTCGTCCTTTTCTTATTCGTCATTCCCATTGTTTCACCTTCAGCTTCTGTTTATCATTATTGAGGTGTTTTTACTTTTCTTCTAGTGTCCCAATTCCATTGCCTTAAGTCAATTCACTTTCATCGACTAGTATTGGACGTTAATTCCTTTTCGTACCAGATAAAGTATAGGCATTAAATTTTCTTTATAACAATCTTAAATTTTATCCCGCACTCATCATCATTAAATTATTTTCCAAATCCAAAAGCGCTCCTGTAAAAGTTTGCGAATTGACGACGGTGTCACATAATTATATCGTACCTGAGCTAATCGCAATATGTTCCCCTACCATTTCGCTAAAATTTTATTGTGAAATGTTGGCGTTTAAACCAGGAACTAGTTAAAAGTTAAGTCCTATTCTAGAAAACTATAGTTAAAGCGGCCATCATTTTCTCTGAAGCCAAAATTTTCTCTCTCCTTCCGGTCCTCATTGTCAAATTTTGCTGACACAACAGATAAATTTTCCATCGTTTACAAACATGGCCTTCCAGAAACAGTCGTTATAATTTTATCTTGCATATAGTATACACAGTCAAATTCATCGTCACTATGAATAATTGTCACCAAGTAAACTCTATAAGCGCCAAGTTCGTTTCATCTGCTTCAATCTCTTCTATTGACCTTCCCTTGATGTATATTTATTCACTCCCTGTCCTCAACACCTCCCTAACTCCTAGTCCAAATATATTTATCATTTTTCTGTGTCTCATCTGCTCCTGTCTAATCTTTGGGCTTGGATTACGTAGGATAACGTTCGAGGAGGCCTTATCCTTCAAGCTGCCAAAAGGAGCACCCTCACTTGTCGCCTGAATCCCGTAGTTTTCAAGATTCGTTGCAATATCTCTATTCGTCAAGATTTCGTGAAATAGATAATTCCTTTTTCCATTTTTTCCACAGTAGTGTTTCTAACGTGATATCATCGCTTTAATTCATTGGAACCCCACTGGTAGCAAATGACTTTTCTGCTACCTTGATGAGAACCAGACCCTAGGTGAGACCTATTGCCTGGATACTACCCTTCAAATATCCTATTGTAGGTTACCCTACCAAGATCAATTTACCTAGTTTCTTCCCGTGAAGATCTAGGCACATGGATGCCCCTCAATTATATTCAACTTCAAGCTTATGTGAAGGGACCTAGATCATTGATCTTAATTATTTCTTCTCATTCTTTATTTTTTTGAGAAAGGTTTTGCAGAATGATTGACTGAAAAGTTTTTCAGACATCAACCCTGTATAGTTTTATTGAAAACGCGACAATTTGTTGAAACTGTTACTAGAGGAAAAATAAAACACGACATTCAAACTTTTAGCAAAGAATATACGCGGACGAATACCTTTAAAACAATCAAGTTAACCTTCTTGCAAACATTCGCAGTAGTAGTTATTAGGACAGGCGACCGACATCCGAGGTTCTTTGCGCCAATGAGAATAGGTGGGTAGTTTATTATAAATACGTCATTCAAGGAATTGGGGAATTTGAGGAGAAACCCGGCACCGCCATGAATCTACTCTTGAAGAAAGACGCCTAAGAGGTCACACGATTCAACCTCCTATCCGAGGATGGTATACTCCTGATGTGCGCTCCTACCATTTAGGGATCGGGATACCATTAAGAAATCCTTGTCATTGCCAGGATTACAACTCAGGCCCAAGTGGTGGAAAGCCATCAAACAGTCTACGAAGATGCTGTTACCGAAATTTTTAGTATTTTAAAATTTGTTTAATTTTGCATACGTAACGCTTATAATAATGAAGAGAGCACGTCCATAATTTTTGGAAATGACTATTGCCCCGATCACACTACAGAAATGGAAATGACACCCATTTTATCTCAATATTGGCATTAAGCTGTCAATATAATATTAAATCTGTATGTTGAAAATGAAATCTCATTCCTTCAATTATTCGATTCGTCATTCAACAATTATTCCCTTACAATAAACTTCCTCGTCTTCAAGACATCTCCAATAAAATCTGTGCCACCGATGGCGCGGTTTTGCATTTTATTTTAAAATTTAAAACTTATTTTGTTAAATAGTTTATTTTACCTTGTATACACAATAAAAATTCATTTATCAAAAATTCATTCTACACCGCACTGGCATTTAGGAAATACATGGCCTATTGCGTCCAGTTTAGTGTAATATTTCGTTCAACGAAAAAACTATAAAGTAAAATCCTTCTTTCGAATCTTCCTGCATTATAAGGATGAATGTTCAACTATTCCTATGTCTTTAACCGCTGAGAATGGATAGGCAAGCATAAAACTGAGTTACGTAACAGAAAACAATGGAATAGAATTCAAGGAAAAAGTAGTTAAGCACATATAAGAGAGCTGAGGAAAATAACAGGATGGGAAAAGAATGGGCTTCCTCTGTGATTTGGAATGCACGCAACGGCGCCAAATGGAAATGGCAGCGCGGATCGGTAAACAGAAGAAAGTATTCAAATTACGCCGTGTGTATATTTCTCCTTGGATTTGATTCGCCGAATATATGACATAATAAATGTTTCCAGTGAAATGAAATTTCCCTTTGTTCAAATGAATGGCAAGGCCAAGTCTAGGGACGCTCTTTGCATATTCTTCGGCGGCGGCGTGCGGACGGAAGCAGATAGAATTAAAGGGCTCGGGGAAAAAAAATAACGTAGCGAGTGTGTTTTGGCTGCGATTATGCATCCCCTGAAGCGTTGCATCCAAATATTTTGTGTCGGAATTTGTTTGCATTCAGACGAGGAGTGTGGGTTCTCTTTTGTTTGTATGAACCAAGGGAATTAATACAAACGGCAAGAGATGAATTCGAAATTGGAAGGGACCAACGTGTGGCATTGTGTGAATTGATGAAATTAAAACAAAATCTCCGGAAAAATAAAACATGGGGGAAACTGCTGCGGTACCCCTTTTTTTTGATTCGCGCCAATGTACGCAAATGAAAGACAAGGATTAGCAGCTTTGCAATAAACTCTACTTGCAAAATTGATTTATATTCCTCGTTTTGCATTGAAAAATGACATTGAAAGAGGCTGTATTGCCTGAAACTAATTCAGATTCGGACGTATTCTACTACTTTCTCCTGATAGATAGGTATGTAAGATAAAAATGTACTTTGGATAAGGATGATTACAGTATCAGACTCATAAATGAATATATAAATAATATAGGGTAGTAAAATCACATTCATAATTTCCCCGTTGAATATGATGAGTTGCTTACATGGCGAATTTCATGTCAGTCATTGTGCCAGAAGTGCCTCCAATTTATTTTGGTGCCCAAATACTTCAGTACATAACTGCCAGACCAAGAGCCACAGCTGGCCTAGAATGGTTAAACTTTTATTTTAGCACCCGAGTACAAACACTGATCGGCACTAAATTGAAACTCCGCATGAAAACAGCTACAAAACCACTGTAAGAGTGTTTTCATATGCGAGTTCGAGGCTCAAGTTAAACTTTGCCTTACAGCCTGTGAAATTTGCACATCGTAGTACGGGAGCCAACTCCCCATGAGCCATTTGCGGGTTTCCCAGGAAGTTATGTTTCTCTGAAAATGAGACCGATAGATTATTAGTAGGAGGATCAATCCAAGTCAAGTCCAGGAGGATCAATCGAGATTTAGATTCAGGACTCTCCCGGGAATTTGTAGCCTTACGCTAACCTCACTAGTCGAACTGAAATGAGATATGGGAAGGAGAGACTCATAAGGGAAAAATAGAAACAGAAGTGAACATATATATTCATATATATATATATATATATATATATATATATATATATTCTGAGTCTGACCTGAAGAAGGCCTCGGAGGTGACCGAAAGCTCAAATCATCTACAGTGTGAGTGTCTTTTACGTGTTACCTGTTTTATTCTGTGTTATATTGTGCCGTCCAAAAGTTATATATATATATATATATATATATATATATATATATATATATATATATATATATATATATATATATGTATATATATATATATAATACATATATATAATGCATATATATATAATGTAAATTCACTAAATAGTCATCACAAACGCAGAAACTAAAACATATAAAAGAGGGACTCACTGGTTCTCGAATTTTCGGTGGTACAACCACCTTTCTCAAGAGGAATTAGGAGCAGAACAGGAATTAGGAACAGAGAGTTCTGTTCCTAATTCCTCTTGAGAAAGGTGGTTGCACCACCGAAAATTCGAGAACCAGTGAGTCCCTCTTTTATATGTTTTAGTTTCTGTGTTTGTGTTGACTATTTAGTGAATTTACATTATTGCGCACGTTCGTGGGTTTTTCAAGAAAGTGACTTTATATGTATATATATATATATATATATATATATATGGGCGGGTCGCGGTGGTCTAGCGGGTAGAGCGTTGGACTGCTGACCGGAGGGTCCCGGGCAAGGCATGGCCCGGTTCGATTTCCGGGCAAGGCACTTTGGGCTCCTGCAGCTCCACCCAAGCTAGTTGATTTTTCGGGTACCAGATCTTCCTGGGAAACCATAACCGGCACAGGGAAAGGAACTGGCCCCCCTACCCTGATGTGTGAATATTCACACGCCGTCGGGCTTGGTACATGGGTGAGCTCTACCATCACCTACTAAACCGACCTTCGGGTTGATTACTGTGTTTATGGTATGGTTTATATATATGAGAACAGAGCTAAATTATAGCAAGTTCATAAAAAGATACCCCACCAGTATTGCCATTCATTTAAAAAAATGTACATCCCTTGGAAGCTGAATGCACATGTCGGCCAATATTCCGCCAAGTCCATAAATTGAAGAAGTCCTCATAAAATAATACTTTTATGAGCATACGGAGGTTTTGTTTTATATTTTATATCGACTGTTCATATTCCATTACGCCTCGCACAGTGAGACTTTATCGCAGATTGACAATTTGTATGTCCCGTCAAATAACATTTAAGGTCTCATCAAACTTCTAAAATACAAAGGTGCACAAGGGTCGCATACATGAATGATATCAAATTAAAACAAAATTGAGTTTCCGGTGATGAGTTCTAGTTTGTGCTTAAATTGATGCAATTTTTTTCAAAGGACTGCCACTAGTTCATTTTTTACCATCCCTATCTAGAATTTTAGCAAAAACAAATCATGTTAAACGGAGTAGATTAGTTTCAAATTAAATTATGTCTCTGTGATTTAACACCGCGGCGTTATTCAGGAAACTTGTGAGTAGATATATTTCCTGAGGAAGAAAAAGACCACGAAATCAAATCCAGTAAGACGCCACTTTATGTTCAAAACATACAATAATCTTCTACCTTTGATTAAACATAAGCTTACCACGCGATATAATAATGCATTGAGTGTCCTTTCGTAGTACCCCAGGCAGTATGTCACTCATGGTATCTCATTAGTTCCTTTGATACAACCTAAACAAAGTTACTCTATCAATAATCCGAATATACAAGTATATGCCTACTGACTTCCCATAAGTATTTAATTATTTACATTCATTCATAAAATAAGTGTAACGAAGAAATTCCTTTCCACCAATCATTAGTGGTTTTCGATGAAATAAAATTTCACTTCAAATACATCGTTAATTTTCACTCATCGATGTGATTGCAAACATCTTTCAAGCACGTGCGAGGTATTTGATATTGCCGGTTCTTGTCGATCGTGCGGTGATAAAAATGCATGAAAGTGCATCCATGCCCTTTCTATCCAATCCTTTGAAGCTTGTAAGAATTTTAAACTGGAAGCACACACCACAACAATAATGAGTGTTTGGATATTTGATTTTATTGTGGTTTCTTTAATTCAACTACTAGTCATGTGAACCTGATTCAATGTGAATCAAGTGATTCCCCCAAATCTTTCTACAAATAGGAAACTCCGATGAAAAATACGTAGAGCGAGAAAAGCTAGACGTAATGTGGCCATTGATTGTGTCCTCTTAAAGGCATATTAATCAAATAAATTTAAGTCTTGTTTTTATATCTGTGCATTTTATGTCAATTACTTTTTCTCTGGTATTAATGCAGAAATCCCTCTGATTGGTGTTCTGTTTTACGCGGCACTTCAGAGTCACCAAAGACATTAAATTTGTAGCATTAGACTATCACATTAATTTCAATCAAAATTACAATTCAACGCGAGACATAAATTAAACAAGATTGTAAACGGGTGATAACGTGAGTTTAACGCGGATTTTAAGCGTATAGAATATGTTTCAGTGCCTTAACTAAGCTTTATAAAACGTTACATTGGCTTTGGAAACTACTCATGGTTATATTAAAATAAAAATTGAAAAACAGAAGCATCATTTCTTTAAATGATTTTATTTCATTCACTAGAGGAGCGATGAAGTATGCAAAGAAATTACCATTCAACGAATTTAAATGTGTTTCCCATGAAACTTGAAAAACATTGGGTCATGCAATAAAACTTATTACCCAATAATTTCCCATACGAACACATACATCTACATAATACCCCGCAAGTCGCTGTATGTAATACATTGCTACACTGTCGTATCTCGCTGAAATACAAGAACGAAATATCTCCATCATCGAACAATACTTAATTACGTTACATTACTGAATTGGTGTTTGCCACCATATATTGGCACGGACTCTGATTTAGATACACCAAACCATCAAGTGGGCGCTGTCAAAAACTACATGAACATTTACTATATCCGTTTTCAGGATTCATTTCTTTACTAAATTAGCTCTTTTGAAGAGTTCTGCAATAAAAAAGGTACGAATAAGATGAAAGAAGACACTTTCCTTTTACACATAGAATAGAATACTTTTATTACGACCTAAGTTGCGTAACATCTTCAGATTCGGTCACAGTTTAAACTTGAAAATTATACGCTGTAACCAAAACTAGATCGTAATAAAAATATCCTATGAGGAAAATCAAAAAGTCTTCTTTCATCATGAAGGATTTCCACCATGTTACACCTTAAACTGAGTTATTTATTAGGTACAAGAAAGCAATAAAGTCGAAATAGTTATTTTTATACATCATGAAGTGTGTGTTTTAGGAATAATTATTCATAAAATATATCTATAGACTTGAAAATTTTATTATATTCTCAGTAAATAAGTATGTTTTTCCCATGGTCTTGTAACAAGCTGGAAAAATATTCCTTGAAGATATGTAGAGCACCAAAAGTTATAAGGCTAGGTCATTTGATTTTAAAACTTCCCAAGGTTGAATCTTCACGACAAATTGGTAGTTATATCGATTGTTTGTAACTTTTATGTAAAGGATTATTTGCCAAATCTAGAACCATTAATACATAGTTTTAGTATTACTCTTTACAACTTAGGTGGATAATTATAGATCAGTAAGCTTGACGTCAGTTGTATACAACTCTTAGAAAAGATAGTTGCTGATTATCTCTGGGATTTGTAGGAGAGTGAGAATTGGTTGTACAGTCACAATAGGGTGTCAGAAAAGGACACTCTTGCGAAACTCAGCTATTAGGGTTCTGCCAATTTTCAACTGTATGGATGCAGGAATATAATTGGATGCTATAATACGACCTGTCAAAAGCCTTTGACAATGTTGACCACGTTCGCTTAATGCTAAAAATGGGCCAATTACCACTACACACAAATGGAAGACTAATCTCGTCGGTCAAAAATTTCATGGAAAGTCGAACTCGAAGGCTCCGATTGGGAGAAGTGTATTTTGACAAAACGAGAGTAACATCTGGAGTCCCTCAAGGAAGCATACTCGGCGCGCTCTTGTTTTCAATTCATATAAATGGTCTCCCGGAAAACATTAAATCTCAGATAAGACTTTTTGCGGACGATTGTATTGTCTACAGTAAGGTCGAGAATGACAGCAATCCCGATGTTCTGCAAAGGGACGTTAATAAAATGGCGGGTTGGGTGACAAATAATGGGATGGATATCAATGTTAGCAAATGCAAATCCATCACTTTTAATAATAAAGTAAATGGAACCAATAGGGACAACAAATTCTTGAAAAATGTCATTCCTAGAAGTGGTAGCTGTAAATACTTAGGTGTATTTTACGAATCATTTAGGATGGGGGCTAAACTTACGTTAATACGTTGTTACGAATACGTTGTTCAGAAAGCTTTCAAAAAACTTCATTGGGTGATGAGAAACCTCAAAGGGAGCATTAGAGCAACTAAAAAAAAGCCGTGTAAGACCTAGAGTACTCATCAATTGTATGGGACCCGCATGAAGAGGGACATATTAAAACAATAAAGAAGGTCCAAAGAAAGTCTACCAGAAATGTATTGGAGAAGCATAGTAGGATGAAAATTGTGTCTGAAATGTTAAAAACGCTGGGTTGGGAACCTTTACAAAGTAGAAGAAAAATAAGCAGACTTTGTGTTTTCCATTCTGAGGGGAGAGAAAGCTTGGGCAGAACTAAGGAAATAGAGGGGAAATCCAAATTTTATGGGGAGAAATGATCACAAATTCAAGGTAAAATGCCGGGCTCAAAGAACAAATAAAAAAATTCAATTCTAAATAAAACATTTTTTTATTGGAACAGTTTACCTGCAAAACTATTCTAGCCCTTTCCTAACAGGGTAAATACTTTCAAGAAAATATGTAGGAAATTTAAGTAATAATTTGAATAATGTGTAGTGTAAAATTTTATGTAATAACTTACTTTTGATTTGTTTTCTTGTTGATTGGGAAACTGTTTCTTTTGTTTTGTGTTTGAGATTGATGTTTGGAAGTTTCGTTGTGAATTGTTTTTTCCGACTGATTTTTTATTAACTTTTGTGATATTGATTGAATTTGAGATGTCATGTTATTTTTCCAAATCAAGTTTGATGGTAATACTTGGGACTTGTTTCCCACCTGACATTGTCTATCTGCACATTTTCGTTATGATAATAATATAATATGTATCAGATTCTCCATTTTTAACTTCGACCAGATAAATAATTATTAAAAATATAAAAATTGAGCATGGGCATTTTTTTCAAGGCTACTACACTATTGACAAGTAATTTTAATTTGCACACACATAGTCCAACAATGGCGCAGAACTTGTTACTAGCCGATAGTATACATTAAGCGAATTAGAAAGTACTTTGAGGACTTGAGTGAGTACTTTGACTTGAGTGAGTACTTTGACTTGATTGAGCGAGTACTTTGACTTAATTACATTGAGGACATTTCTGATGTTAGACTCGTGACACAGATTGTCATTTCCATCATCCAGCTGGTGGAGAGGGCGACTTTAGCTCGCTGGAGTCAGTACTTACCCAGTCCAGAGGACGAACTCAATGTTGTCGCCGTGAAGGCTTTTCATGGCCCTCGCGGCAGACTCTACCAGTCGCCAGGGAGAGTCGCAGCTGTAGTCGCCATACCTGCCGGCGGGACGGCGTGATCCACCTCCGTTCCCGCCCATGCCGTGCTCGGGCCTCCAACACACTGTGCAGAGCAGAGACGTGTCAAAAGCCGTGGACAATTTTTAAAAGGCATTTATATAAACCATGGCTAAACCATTACATTAACATCGATTTTTTGGAACATTAAGATTTCGTGGGGGTCAACGGAAAATAGAACTCGGAAATTACGTGAGAAAGAGAAAATGCTACATGCATGCTACGTGAGAAAGAGAAAAAACTACATGCATGACACATTATAGAAAACAATCCTTTTTTTTCATACAGACTGTCACAGCCACCGAGGTGCAGCACACCTTGGTTTGTAGGAATTCGGTCATAGATTATTAGTGGAAACTGAATTTTATGCATCAGGTAACCTTTTTCGGGCAATTATAAATTGCAATATCCAAAATTTGTTCTTTTTGCAAAATAAACTCAAAATTAGGTATTATGTGTATCTATAAATATATTATCATTTTTTTATTACTCACACCTTATTTATATAGTTAAAAACTATATTAATGGTTAATTTTACACCTTTACTTAATTCCATGGTAACTCGAAAAAGTTTAATCCTTACAATATTTTGTAATAACACTTTCATCAAAGCGAAAAGATAATTCTCGAAAAGAAAACACTCTCGCAAAATAAACCAATAGAGCATAGAACGGGATGCTTGTGGCGTGAAGAGAGCCAAAGGTAACCAATGTTTTGTTTTCGTGAATAAAATATATTTACTGTATGTTTTGAGAGAGTTCCTCCAACACTCATTGGTTAATTTTCCGGAAAACGAGACCTATTTCAACGACTCTCTCATCCACAAAATCTAAAGATAGAATTATATGAAAGATATTTACGAGAGTTGTTTATTTGTACGTTAAAAATTTCCATGCATATTCATGTAATAATCGCTCTTTCAACTCCTCGATTTCACCCTGGAATTTATTTTTCTATGTAAATTTTTTCATACCAACAATTTTCAATTACTAAGTTAGAGGATCCTGAGGTAGAGGAGAAATCATGTGACATTATATTTCACTGCTTCAAAGCAAATCATTAACCAGCATGAATATTGTGTCCCAAAAATTTTATACTTTAGTTTTTAGTTTTATTAAATACCCTGGGAGCCACTACTAGCGTGTGTGACAGGGGGTTATTACAGATCAGACTACCCTTGAGCCAAAACACCTTTCACTCCAAGCGCGGTCGGACAAACGTTATTCTCATCCATTGTCGTGCATGGAAATTCTCGTAAATCTATCTGTTCTGCATTTAATCTCTCTATTTTTATTGACCTAATCTCTCCTATAGATCCATTCGTAGTACGATGGGACCAATGACATATTTTTAGCATCAATACTAAAAAGATCTTTCTAATTTATGCAAGAGATTCCATCTGTAATTTAAACTTCGCTCTGTGAGTGATTATTACTCTTATCCTTATTAATACATATATCCTTTCGCAATTTTGATACGCTACTCAGCTTGCCATGACAAAGTTTTATATATCTAGCTCCTCTACGCTCCACGCGATTCAATTCGGCCATGAATCCAACTTCATGAGGATTCCATATACTAGTAGCATATTCTAAATTAGGCCTAGCGAGCGAAGGATAACATTTCTCTTTAACCTTTTCATGGCATTACCCCAATATTCTTCTGATAAATCCTAATGCGTTGTCGCCTAACCCACATATTTCCCGCAACTGCTTCATTTAGGAATGATCATGAGTGATGGTAACTCCTATTTCAATTAAAAGGGAAGAAAGTACTAGGCATGGGGAAAATGAAAAAGGAAGTACTGGCCTAGTGGAGGAGGAGAAGGGATTGTTGGGATAATTGTAATGGAGACAAGAAAGATGGATTCAGAGCATTTTTATCGGCAATGATACATGTATATAGAAAACTGATAGAGGGGAGAATGTTAAACAAACAAGGGAGGGGTTGGGATAGGATAGCCATGTTGGACAGAAAGGAAGAAGGGAGGAAGTATACGGAATATAAGAAATGTTTATCGTGGTGCCGGATATCAGGGTGTTTGTAGAAAGGAGAGTTATCCCAAATGAATTTTGGAAAAACCCCCGATTCAGGTAAAATGGTATATTTGTCATTTATGAGCAACATTTCAACCCAATTTTAAGCCCAAAAAGAAGAAAAATAAAATCCATAATAAAAGCTTAGTAGTAACCCTGCAGAAACAATTACTTTCCATAAAATGATGAGCTTATTGACTTTCTTATATAATATGTAATCAATGATTATAGCTAGAATGAGTATATCTATCAATGAGTACATGTAGAATGATATCTAAATAAACACTATTTGATCGAGAATGATATTTTTAGATTCACTTGAACATAAATAAATGTTAGCTGACAGATTTCCATGAAATCTCTAATGTGGATCAATATTATGTCAATTTAAACCACAAGATTATTGCTAACTATATATTTATGAGATCCTCTATATTTTAGTAAAGCATAAAATACTTTATACAGAATTTTTCCTAAACTTGATTAGGGAGCCCATTTTATTTTAATCATTTAAGTTATTGTTTCCAAAACGATGATCCAGAATATTTTACAACCGTATTTTGTTGCAAGAAACAATTATTTTGTATTTTCTGGAGTTAAAAGAATATAAATAGCTATCTTTGTGAACAGCTTTTAAAACTGGAAACAACGTGGTAACTGTAAATATTTGATTAAATCCGTGGAATATTTTGAAGCATAAAAGTATTTTACGTTTTCAATTTTCCCCTAATATGTGTTCTGAAATTTCCAGAATTGAATGACCAGAGGTCTTTTATGAGGCATCACGGAGAAGTCTGAGCATTTGGGAAAATATTCTTCCGCAGGAAACTGCTTCATTCCTGGCGTTCTCTCTCCTGCATTTAAGTGATTCAAAGCTGGATTTTGTCAAGGTATGGAATTTGACTTCCTTTCTCTTTGCCCTCTCATTTTCCTGCAACCGAGATGTATAAATTCATGCGCCAATGTTCTCTCCGCTCAGTTCAAAGAGCAATCCCCATTGTCTTCAAGTTGTATAAAATACAGAAAATACTAAACACGAAAAGAAAAAAATTAATCTACATCTACATTACACAACAGCCCGCAAGCCGCCGCAAGGGCGTGTGGCGGGGGGCGTTAGGTCACCAACCATAAGAGGGAAAAAAAGAAAGACCACATTAAAAACCAACACTTACGGGAACATGCAAACCCAAATCCGCAGTGCATACATTCATAGAAACATCCTATAATTTTACACGCACCCAAATACATGTCTACCTCCTTTCATTTTGCACGCATGCAATTACATTAATGATTCACAATAGCTGATATTAATGCGACCAGATTTCCAAAATATTCGAGGGCATTAAAAACACCACCGTTGCCCCATTTTCGTTGGCTTATTTATTTACTTATCGAATAAAAGTGTATATGAATATGAGGAATAGTTTTCTCAATAATCACATAATCCACCTTTGTACGACTGCATTGAAAATGGATTACAACAAATATTTGATAGCTCATATTAACTAATGAATTCAGCAAGCTCAGTAACATTTTAATTTGGTGGACGGGTAAAAGACTTTTATTCAACAATATTGTATTTGAAATATTAAATGTTAACTAATTAATGTTTTAAAATTATCATTTTGTTAACTAAAATCCAATACAATAGATGAAGAAAATAAAATACAGCAAACGTATGAATGAAATATGTTCACAAAAGAATGTGAAAAACGCCTTAAGTAATTTACATAGTCACATTTGGCTTTCTGTGCATAAAAATAATGAGAGAAAAATATATTTGAACGAAATCATTGTTTTATATAATAAAATTCATAACATATTAAATATGATTATTATTAGATATAAAATAATAAAATTCCTAAATAAATTATTCATGAATTCAGCTAAAATTTCCATATGTATAAACATTCTACGAAACTCGTTTTTTCCATCCTCGGGATAAATGAACAAGATGAAAGAAAAACTGTAATGATCAGGATTTTAATTCTAACTGGAGTTTTTATATGAAATGTTTATAGCGTTCAAATCTTTGTCAAACCCTCAACTGCTTCCTTAAAATCACTATGTTCTCATTATAAAATTGTATCTGTAGCCCATTATTCACGAATTAAATATCTATATGCCTGATATGTACTAATTCACACAAATATGCAATGAAGGAACGCAACGGTTCATCGAGAGAGTACTTAAATTTTATACGTAAAAAATGTAAAAAATCAGCAAGTATTTATTAAAAAGACTCTTTTAAAAATCCATCACTATAAAATCCATCGATTCTTTCTCTTTCGTGTCAAAACTAATAAAAAAGTACATACAATCCGTAGCTTGCACTATTGCTTTCGCTCGAGGTTAAATCTTTTGGTTTTAACCCGATTGAAAGTGTATGTGTATCATTTTCGCATATTAATGTTTTTGTTGATTAATTTTTCGTTCGGAATGTAAAGGGGGCTAAATTAAAGAAGACATATTGACAGAGTAACACGAACGGTGCTCTGAAATATTGGTAAGTGAATTTGACAGTTATGTGAGAGTCTCTTTGAGCAACAAGGCACCAGATTCTGATAAAATGCATGGAGAAATAATCAAGACACTTGGGCGAAGGATATCCTCTTTTGAATAACCATAGATAGCTAGGACAGCGGAAATCGATCAAAGGACTTCGAGAAGAAAGTAATGTTTCAATACCGAAGAAACCAAGATAAATGCGATGAATACATAACGTTGAGCCTAATGTCTGACGCATTTATTTATTTTAATTTAGTATCCTGTAAGCCACCGCTAGATTGTGTGGAATATGACCCTACCGCGATCAGACAATGCTATTCTGATCCCTTATCCTTCGTGGAAAAATGAAATCTTAAATTTATTTGTTCTACCCTTAATCTCTTTAATTTTATTGGCATGATATCTCCTACCGTTGTATGATGGGGTAATAATAAATGTTCGATATCACTGTTAAGAGATATCCTTCCAATTTATGCAGGATATTTGATTTGTAATTTAACCCCTTCTCTCTGTGAGTGATTTCCAACCTAGCTACTCTAATATTTTCAAAACCCTACGAACTTTATCATGGCAACGTTTTACAAATCTAGCTCATCTACGCTACATGCAATCCAATTTGGCAATCAATCCGACTTCGTGAGGATTCCATATCCTTGAAACATATTCTAAATGAGGCTTAGCCATCGCAATAATTTGATTAAATGCATTGAAAATGCCCACTAAGATTATTAGCCAAACATTCAAGGATAGAGGAAAAACCTCACTTAAAACGAATTCGGATTAAGGAAAAACCGTGGAACGAGAGAAGCAATACCAAAATTGAGGTTACTGAAAGAAAAATGGTACATGTAAACAATCAATTATATGTGCCATTCGTGAACTTCCAGAAGACCTTCGATGATTGTATTTGGAAAAATATGTTTTAAGTTATCAGACGCCTGAAATTGACCGTAATGCCAGATTAATAAACCATCACCTCCAAAGTAATGAGATAAAAATCATTCAAATGAAAAGCGCAAGTAAAATAGAACCAAAAATTGGCAAAGTTGCAGCCCCTCACCAGCTCTATTCAACGTACACCTATACATAAGAAGCAATAAACTAAGCACAGAAGTTAGGCATCAGAGTAGCCACTGTGAATGACGAGAAAATCAACAAGTTTATTGTGAATATAATAAGAACAACACCAAGGAGAAAACTAAATTTCTTCAATGTGGAGAAGAGAAACTGAATGTGGATATCACTTCCCAAGGAGTAGAACTCTAGCCAATGAAATCCTTCATCTAACCGGGTACCAATATAACTTACCATGGAATAAGCTCGACAGGCATCAAGCAAACAATAGCTCAAGATAAGAAGGCATTCATGTAGAAGAGGCAAGTGTTACATCCAAAGAAAATAGTTCGGTCTGAAACACATGGTGCTGGAGGAGATGCTGAAAGATTAACTGGACAGACAAAGCGAGAAACGTGGAAATATGTAGAAATCCAGAAGAGAAAAGGATCATGTGGAGAACTCTACGATAAAAGGAGAACTGGTGGATTGGAAACACATGAGGCACAATGGGTTACTTAGAAAAATAATAAAAGGGAAAATTAAATTGAAGACCCCGCGAGGAAGACCAATGATTACGTACATAAGACAAATCATGAACTACGTAAAGTAGAAAAGCTATCAGGGTTTGAGGATTAAGTAACACTTAATTTAGAAAGAAAGGTATGTGTGCTTTAGTCTAATGTCCATCAAAGATCACCGTTAAACGGTAGACCACAAAATATACTTAAGCGTACTTCACTGCTTTATTTTGACTACTTACTTCGTCTGCTGTCCCCATTTACGGTGTAGTTGACGTCATAATGGATGTCAGTTATATGCCAGAAGTATCCTGCAGAGAAAAAAGGAAGAATATTAATGCCCTTATGGTAAAAATAAATACAATAGATATTTTATGCATATTAATATTCGGTGACTTTAAAGACAACAATTGAAAAATAATGTTAACATATCTTCACCCAGAAGTAAAAATATTAACTAATTTTCTATTAAAGCACTTAATCAGTGAACTGATTTTCCAAGATTAATCATACACGAAATACCACTGCAGCCTGAGGAAAAGCCCTTGATGTTATTGGTAATGGTTTTATCTTAAAATAAAACAGGACCCTACCAAGTAACCAGAAATGGTGCGCATACCATCATACGCGCTTTCGAGTTGCGCGTGGGTTAAAATCTCTGTTTGAAAATGAAGAAACCCTTTCAATAAAACCAATTTTGAATTTTGAAAATTCATTGACCTTGTGACGCTGACAGTTGCACTATTCATTTTATTAACATTTAAATATAAAAAAATATTAAAATGAATAAAGAATATAAATGGCTATAATGTTTTTTTATTTAATATATATTAACTAATTCTCTGGCTTGATGCATTGTTGATTATTGAGTTCCTGATAATAATTTGTTTTCACAATCAGATTGGAGGATCGTTTTTAATGTACATAAATCATGTCAAAGATTTGACGGAGATGACGGAACCGTTAGGGTAACCCGAATCATCCGCTTATTAACATTACAATCCAGTTAGATGCAAAAGTAATTTCCTTGGCTGAAAATCAAGCCCAGACCTGTGTATTCGTTAAAGCACTCGGCTGGACGTGTAGAAATCCGTGTTTGACTCTCGAGTTCAAGACGAAAGACTTTGGCGCAGTAAAATTCGTTCACTTTAAGAAGATCAAGTTTGTTTTATCAAAAATGAAGTGCTAGCCTTCATATTGAACGAATCAGGAGAAATAAGAGGAATGAAATGAAAATGAACGGCAGGATGCTAAAATTCCGCTATATACTCCCCATTTGCGAAAGGGAAGATCAAAATAATTTCATCTCAATTCACGAGCTTTTTGTACAAATTGTATTCACTCCGAAAGTCATGCACGCTTCAGCAGTGCTGAGAGGAGTTTCCGGAGGCGACGTTAATGTTATTTTTGCCACAAAAAGAAAAAGAAATAATGAAACATCGAATGAACCTGAGCTTAATGGCATTATTCTCAGAATAAAAATAGGAAATAAAAAGAATCGAATCAATTAAAACCAACAAAAACACGGACGGAAATGGGGAACGCGAGGGGGGAAGAGAAAGAGAAGGAAAGAGGCGGGGAAAGAGGGAGAGTCCACCCAGGAACTTCGCTGACTTATTGGCTCGCATCGGAATAACAAGTCGTGCCGAATTACAGCACCGCAGCGCCCCACACTCCCACACGACCATCCACCCGCCAACTCACGCTCCCTTCCTCCCACCCTCTCGCACCCCACTTGATTTGGATTTGAATCGCGGAGAGAATTGATTCCGAATGGCTCTTGGTCTGGAATGCCGTTCAATCTATGGGGGGAGGGGACAGTGAGAGGGGAGAGTGGATGAGGGAGGAGAAGTGGCTCTGATGGATGCGCGATTTTTGAATTTGGACAAAAGTGTCGTTGTATCGACATCGTGATGTGAATGGACGGAATCGCATATCAATTACACGCAAATCGTATTAACACCGCATATCGCGTTTTACATTTCGGTCGTGATATTTGATGGTATTTACCAAAACGTCGATTTGTACACTCATCTCCATCTGTGTTTTTACGATCACCCTCTTGTTGGTTTTTCATTTTTTCGTTATATTTCGATGCAGCTGGGTGTCCACCGAGAATTTTTACGAGAAGTGCAACTCGTGTGAAAACGAGAATTTGCCACCTAATTTCCTACTTCGCATAAATTTGGAATAGAGATGGCTAATCTGCTAAAATAAAAATACTCGTATTACACCGTCTTCAGGTAAAGTCAAAGGAAAGAGACTGGCGGGGGATGGGAGCGGTGGGATTAAACCACCAAATTCTGATCTCTAGCCGCATTTCGCCTTCCCTCACATTCTCCTCAAATCATCTTCCAGTTCCCTCTACAGAATGTTGAGAACAAATATTTATTAATAAAGGGGTTGTGGCGGTATCAGTTTCTCTACAAAATGTTTACAAACTTTCTGAAAGGGCACGAAACAGAAACTCAACGAACTGATTGCTTCTATCCTAGTAGACACGGAAAACTTGCTAGAAAAAATCTTCTTGCAGAGGAAAGTTAAGTCTAATAATTGAATCTCATTGAATATCTTAATTTACAATCTAGTTTTATTGTTCAGTTCACACAATTGTTTAATCAAATATAAGTTTTTCCTCTTCGTAAGATGCCTCTGTTAAATAAGTTGGCCGAATTATTCCGGTGAACATTGTGCACACCGCCAGCTAAGCCAAAGGTCGTTAGTTCTGCTAATTCTGGTAGTGATATAATATGTTCCCTAGACAACTATTACACGCTTATAATTTAAACTCCAGGGGCACGTAGACTAGATAACTCCGTAAACTAGAAACATAAATACTTTGAAAGAACATGTTAATTAATCATTTGTGCACAAGTTTAGACCCTATGGATACAGGAGCATTTTTGTGAGCGTAGGCGCTACAAGGAGCCGTTACGGATACCAGTCAGTGTATTGAACACTGTGCATATTAGTTGAGAGTAAACGGATATTTAGTCAGTGCAACGCTATTAAGTTGCCCGTGAATTGACTCAGTATCGCCGTCACGTTCTAACTCACCAGCTGCAAGCAACAACCAGTGACTCTCATACAGTTGGGTGCTCTTGAGTTTGCTAACATCACTGCTACGCTTTTATCAAACCCATCCTGAAATGTTGATTTGTACAGCAACGCCGTGATTCATGTATCTCACACACGTCCTCTCACCATCTCTTCCCCACTTCTTCAACACTTTGAATATCTTTCAGCCGATAATTTTTTTATTTTAATTCCATTCGACTGTGAAATCTTTTAATGGTACTGCATCTCTTCCCCGAGTGGATCCGAGAGCCTTTCAACGAGTGGAAAAGTAAAATAAAATCACCTCTGGCACACTCGGGCGAAGGGGGACTGACTGCATCGATACTCCTCATGGAATTGATGTTCCCTGGGCCCGCCCACCTCGCGGACTTTGCGCTCTTTCTCCCTCTCTCCATCTCCGCTGGAATTCGCGGCCTGAATGGAACACTATCGTTTCGGGCACTCGAAAACATACGCAAATTCCAATCAGCTCTCGGCGTGCCGACTGATTCATGCATCAAAACGGACGCTTGGGATTTTAACGCCGGAGTGGGAATTGAATTATGTAGTGGGAGAGGGTGCTTCCAGCCTGCGGAAGAATGAATACCCCTGCTTGATATTTTTACATGATTTGCAGCCTACTCGCTAATTTTCACGTCCTCCCCCGTAGCTTAGTTGCTGATTTTTATGTTACCCTTTCGCGGGCTTTATGTTGAAACGTCCGTAGCTCTCTTAAATATAATTATTGCTTTGATAGTGGGTGCATAGTGATTTAAATTTATCAACTCCGCTATAATGAAATTTAACACAACTCTCAAATTCACACATAATTATCAAACTGATACCTGATTCCCCCATTTGATCTGTAAAGAGTGAGTATTAAATTTACAATCATTTAATGTTGTATCGACTATTTAAGGGAAAACTGAGTGCATTAAATGTAGCGAACCGTATCGGAACTCTTAATGGAGTGAATGAGTAATTAACATCATTGGAGAGATAATGAATGAATCTTGAAATTGCTTGAATGTGTATCTAAACGGCCATCGTGAATCCTATGTCAATGAGTGTAAAGAAAGTTAAATGGTCGAAACTGGCGATGAGTAATGTAAAAGTGAATGTGCATAGCAGAAAAAAACATTGTGGCCTGGAAAAATGAGAGACGGTTTATAGGCAAAATATGCCTGCATCTGAGGATTTTGTTTGAAAAAAAAACATTCTTGTCATTTTAACTTATAAGTGGGAATATCGTATCTCATGAATCTAAAAAAACTATTTTAATTTTCTAAATTTTTCCGTCTTACTCAAAATTGTTTATATTTTTCCGTACTATTCTACGCTATTTTTCAAGTGTAAATTTTTATGACTCAATCTCGTCAAAATTGCGAAATTACAGCATTATGAGGTGCTCTAAATAACTTTGGTTAAATAATGGAACCCGTTTCCCCGTCATTCTAAATCATTGCTGTATATATTTAAGTAACCGATGATTCGACGTTATGAGGAAGGTACACTAATCAAGTAAAACCTTTGGCGAATGGTTTTCGGTTGGCACCGTTTTGATTGACTTTGTTGGCCTTTGGAACTGAAATTTCCGAATAATATGCCGTTAAACCGTCTCCCTACAAAATTGGTTCAACACGGAGGTAAATCGAAAACATTTTAATAAATATATCCAAATAATTTTTAATAGCACAAAGAAAAAGAGATAATAAAACGATTGCAAAAATAAACAGAATTCGAATAAATAATAATGTTCAAAGAGCAATTAAATAACACTTAGGAAGGACAAATTGAGCTTCTTACAACCTCTTTTTAGACTGACTATAGCAAGTATACAGTCTAAATAACACTTAGTTAAACATAAGAAGTATTTTATCGGCAGGCTACGCGTTAATCAGAACCATCCCAGTTATACTATTTTGTGGTGAATTATGGACCAAAAAATTATTATTTCATTCGTTAATTGACCTAAGGTCAACCATAATATAGCCTAATTCGACCAAGGTTCACTGAAGAATCAAAACATTTCACAGGAACTGCATAACACCTCTGAAACTCATGTAGTGGTGCTAACATTGGCTTTGGTCAAAAGGGCAAAAACCTATGACAGGCATATTGAGGCAACCGAAATTGGTCCCAACCAGACTCAAAGACACGCCATGATAAATAATTTTCATAACTAGACAATACTTTAATTCACTCCTAACACATAGGAATCATTGAAAAACAATTTAATAAAACTGTAATGAATTGCAATGACCGAAAAAATATTAAACTTTGTGTGTGACTAACCAAAAACAACATGTAAAAGGCATCCATTACCTAAACAGAATTTTGTGAAACAAATAAACATTACAAATATCAGTCATATTCACTGATAATGAAGTGGCGGTTCAAAAACGAGGCAGCATAAGTGATTAACTCATACCTTCCAATAAACCAGAGTTTCCCCTCTGGACAAATGACCATAAATATCCATTATTATCAGTACAATGCCCATGCATTCATGCAATAAACGGGTTATGGGATATTATACTGATTATTAGTCACGGGTTTCATCAATTTTGAGATGCCTTACGCATTCCCAAAAATTTATGACGTTGCTTATGTGGCACAAATAACAACCTAAAATTTAACCAGTAACCAAATATGAAAATCTGTATTCAAATCAAACATGGTTATTCTTAAAAATATATGGAAATAATTCTAAACCACAGTTTGACAAAATACTGTATTATAAATGTTAAAAAAGCCTACTCTACCTTCTATCTCAACACGGTTCCATTTCCCCACTCATTAGAGTATGAATAGAGAATGGTTTACGTTATTATGTGGGTACTAGGACTTCAGTATAAGCCCATGATTTTGGTTTCATGCCAAAACAAGTGCACTTGTGAATGCCATATTTCAGGTGATGTGACTAGAAAATGAATTTGGTGGTGTATATTTCCTAATAGAATTTGACACAATTACGAAGGTAATATTTTGATATACGTGATGTCTGTATGTAATGCTGATTCTCTACCCTAAATAAAATAAATATTTCCGTAAATAAATTCCCTAAATAAAATAAATAATCCCGCTAATAAAGCCGTAGCCGCTGTGGCAATAAGCAGTGGGAGTTAATTATCTCATGTACAGCCATCGGCGAATATAATTGTATCCTTTGTCGGGACGGGACATAAAGCATTGTCTATTCTTTGTATATCTATGGACTAGTGACTATCACTAAATCGGCGTCTTGACCTGATCTATTCAAGATTAAGGTACTTATTACTGAAGACTGCATCCCAAAAATCTTTGGTCAAAGCCTCTTTGTCCAATGAAAGAAAAGTATTATAACAACCATACATTTAACGACCGTTTTAGCAAATCAGGAAAATCGGTGTGTAGTAGAAATAACGTTTACTTGATACTGCCTCACGATTGAAATGTTCACTCTTCCATTTTTTGCGATATCATGAAAAACGTGATGCAATAGATTCAGCGGATGTAGAGAATTGGAAATAAAACTTTGATCGCTTTCCTATAAAAATTTGTCAACACGAATATAAATCGAAACACTGATTATACCTCTAATTTTGATTCCCAAACCAATTTTCTGAACAAAAAAAGAAATAGATTTTTTTATCACCAAAAACATGATATTGGACTCGTTGACTTTTAGAAGAAATTCAGCGACATCCGAATGATTCAGGAAGAACCGACCATTTCGCGTGAGTAATTTCTGAGGGGCGCCGAACGATAAAAGTTAGGACGGAGAGCAGGCGATCGGGAGACGGCATTTCGGGAATCGAGACGGAAGATAAAACACATCGCGACGTTTAGGCGATTGGGGAGGGGGGCAGGGAAACGAAAAGGGTGAATAAGACCGGATTGGGAGAGGAGAGCGGGGGCCCAATGGGAAACTATTGGGAACTCTGCAGTCTCCGACATGATTGATGGGACTCTCACCGGAGGCGAATGGCCCACCTCTCTTGAGTTCCGGGAGTACCATCCCGAATCCTTTTGCCGTTTCCCCGGCATCCCCACGGAAACGCCAATAATTCCCTCCCCGCCCCCACACAAAATCTCCTCCGGTAGGGCACTGGAAGAGGTGCGCCTGCGCCGGCCGGCGCGATCCGCGACGCATCGCCGGTCTCGAACCTCGCACCGCGGGAAGGGGGAACGAATGGAAAGGAGAGAGGTAGAATCAGGAGAAATAAAATGAAGAATAAAAAGGCGCGGATGGCGTAATGGACTCTCCTCTCCCACCCGTGCCACTTCAGACTCACCCACCCTCTCTCCCATACTTCCCGAAACGATCCGGGCACGCGGCACGGGTAACGACAGGCCGCGACGAGAAAACAGATTCATTAAATCAAATGCGCTCCGATGGACTTTCCCTTCGTTAGGATTCCGAACTCAGGGCGACATCTGCGTGATCGGACTTGAATGTAATCGACGATCCCCTGCCTAATGCGTGGTCGACCAATCACGGGGCGACCCTCCGTGTCGTCTATACCCCTCTCCCCGACCACTACCCCTCCAGCTCACAAGTCCTCCGAAACCCGCGCGACCCGCGGTTCGGATTCCTCTGCTATCCCCTTTCGACCTCCGTTCATTCCTCCCCCACTTGCACTCCCTCGGGTCACTCTCTCTCCTTCACCCCTTCCGACACTCCTCATTCAACAGCGAGAGAGAGAGGTCGGGCAAATCCTTCCCATCTCCCTCCCCCTCCACACTTGTCGCAGCCTACCTCCGTGCAGAGTCAGTACGCCGATACCGGGTCTAATTGAATCCACCACCCAACCCCATTCTCCTCCGAACGGAGTAGTATTCGCGAACCGCGTTCCCGATTCCACGAATCGAAATTTTGGAAAAAAAATCGCCACCCCGTAGGGAGTCGCCTAGCTTCCGCATACCTGCGATTCTGAGGACGGACGAGGGCTACGTAGTTTTTGCCTACCAATTGCGAGAGGGTGTTTGGACGATTGGGCCGATCGCGCAAATGGTTCCCGGCCCCCTTTTGTCTTTCTGGTGAATCGACGTCCGTCGGAATCCCATTGGTCGCATACCCTTAGCATTTTGACCTCCACTGACCTGACCTGAAAAAAAACACCGTTGGAAAATTTACAATTTATCATAAATACGTTAGTAGTACCCATTTCCACGGCACTAGCTATCATGATCAGGATTAGGGGTGAAGTGAGAACAAAAGGAGGATTCGGGGTGCAGGGATTCGAAGAGGATCGAAAAAAGTTGATAGGAGAAGATATTGAGAGGAAGCGAGATGTTGACGGATGTGATCGAAGGGGGAAAAGTGGGTTGAGTGGATGAAAAATATACTTTTTATTGACAAACTCAAAACGATACCCTACTCAAATGTTGATTTTTTTTCTGGCTGAAATGAAACTGCCAAAATCCCAAACCTTTTACTTGAATGGAAGATGTCAAATCATGTCACGATGTGCCTTGAAAGGCGTTGTCTCCGATGGCGATTAATGATATTGAACCCGGTAGTTGGAGTGGATAGTGGAAATTTTAAAATATACTGATTTTCGGATCGGATACGGAGCAGGACCGAATAAAATTAAAACTGCAATAATTTCGCCCCTTCCGTGGTATTTCTAAACGGATGATCAAGATATATTGCCGTTTATTTATTACGCGCATACAATAAGTTTCGAAGTAAATAACTGCGAAGGCAAATACGTGTTTATACATATGTTTTGTAGATGTATCAAGGGAGAGCACAGCTTTTGTGGACCGAATGGAGAGGACGGCCTCGAGTGGAATTCTTAATCTACCGGAAAAGTCGTGACCTCTCGGATTGGCACACGTGAACCCAAGAGTTTTTGGTGCACTTTTAAACCACAAGCTGTAGGCTTTTGATATAATATACGAGGGTCATCCGGAAAGTAGTACCCGTTCGTGCCGCATGAAGTGCTGACGACGCGAGTAGCCGCTGGACGAGGTCAGATAGCTTCAGTGGCTTGTCTGCCTTCTCTGAGCCAAGTTGCGTGACGCTAGTGTTGTTCTGTGATTGTTTACAATGTTTAAAAAAATTGAGAACGCCGCCAGTTGTGAAGTGAGGGCAGTGATTAAATTCCTCAATGCAAGAAACGTTCGCCCATGTGATATTCATCGCCAATTAAAGGAGGTGTATGGAGACAATGTAATGGACGAGTCGTCTGTTCGGCGGTGGTATCGCAACTTCAACATGGGGAGGGGGAACACACACGACGATGAGCGTTCGGGGAGACCGTCTGTCATTACAGACCAACTGGTGAGCTCAGTTGACGAATTCGTGAGGAACGATCGGCGCGTCACAATTGATGACATCTGTGAGCATTTTCCCAATGTTTCTCGAACAATTGTTCATGAAATTGTTAAACACCATCTGCATTATGCAAAAATTTGTGCAAGATGGGTCCCTCGCATGCTTACAGATGAGCACAAAACCAAGCGTATGGCTGCAGCACTGACGTTTTTGGGACGTTATTCTGATGAAGGAGACTCTTTCTTGACTCGCATAATTACTGGTGACGAAACATGGGTTTGTTATGCATCACCTGAGAGTAAACGACAGTCAATGGAGTGGCATCATGCTCATTCACCAAACAAACCAAAAAAATTCAAGACAGTTCTGTCCACCAGGAAACTCATGGCAACCATTTTCTGGGATCGACGAGGTGTATTGCTTATTGATTTTATGGCCCGTGGAGACACTATTAATGCCAATGCGTATTGTGAAACATTAAATAAATTACGGCGGGTAATACAAAATCGGCGGCGAGGTCTATTGTCTACTGGTGTCATTCTCGTTCATGACAATGCCAGGCCTCATGCAGCTGGGATAACACAAAAACTTTTGCAGCAATTCAAATGGGAAACTTTCGACCATCCACCGTATAGCCCGGACTTGGCCCCTTCAGATTTTCATCTTTTTACAAAGCTTAAAGACTTTTTGGCAGGAAAAAGATTTGACAGCGATGAAGAACTTAGAGAAGGAGTGACCCTGTATCTCAATGAGCTGGCGGCGAAGGAATATGCAGCAGGAATACAGAAACTTGTCACACGTTATGACAAATGCCTTAATTTGCTTGGAGATTATGTTGAGAAGTAGTTTAAAGTATTCTCTTTCAAATAATTTTTTTTATTTTTGTTAATATTTACTTTTGTGTCTTTATTTCACGAACGGGTACTACTTTCCGGATGACCCTCGTACATATCCTAAGATCCTGCGGGAAAAAAAACAGTTCTTAGTCCACCGCAATACATTTACGCACGCGCCTACATGGGTAAAGATGGAGTATTTACCAATATTTTGATAAAGCATTTACTGAATCCTGGGACCTGTAATTTATAAAGACTTCACTGTTGAAATTTGTTGTATGGCAAATATTTCTTTTAAATTTTATTAATATTTAATTCACCGTCCTCGTGTGATTATAATACATGCCATAGTTAAACTCCATGGTCACATTTCTGAAAATAGGTTTCTAAAATCTTTTGCGGTAAATTGGAAAGCAGAAATACTACCAGACATATTCATTTAGAATTGTTTGTCAGCGTTCTTTAGAGATTAGTGGAATAAGTTTGCCTTCCAACTTTATGTGTGCATTCAGCCATGAAAAGTATCCCACAGAACCTGCTAGATAAAGATGATGACTGATGTTCATCCTCTCGATCAAATAATGTGTGCCATCCCAGGAGTTATTATCATTATACGATTACTATCTTTTCTTACATTTTATTTATTATTTTAATATTTTTGATCCATGTGCCGCAAGATATAACGAATTGGCCAAGTGAATTTAGCTCTGTGAGAATGAAAGCAAACTCATAACATTTCAACGCTCTTTACAATAATATATTTTCAGTTAACCAAGCTGCAGTTTAGGAAATAAAAAGACAAAATATTACGGCGATGACTGATAACGATGAGAGAATAATATATTCACTTTAGTCGTTAGTATATAAACTTTATGAAAAAATATCTCGGAAGAAAAGAAAGAACCCTACACATCTGGTACTTAGTGTTTCTATATATAAGTTGAATTTTTGTACGAATTACGCATTCTTTGTTGACGTGAAGTTTAATAAATTGAAATACAATTACAATTGAATGCTGGAGCAAGAATATATTATCTTATTGTACATAGCGATTATCATAGCTCTACGCCGATCCAAGAAGTTTTGAATTAACTTAAAACCTAACCCTCATGTCATTGTTTTTTAAGCTCAAATTTTGAGTGAAAAAATCCTCTTCGAAAAAATTTCCATCTGAGAACTTGTGACCTTAAGTCAAAGTTAGCGTTTAGAGAGGCAAGTTTCCAATCATGGTTGGGCTTTCGACGTAAACCTCACTGATGATTTTCAAGTGGCAATTTTTGAAATTGAAATTTTGCGTCAGATAAATTCAACAAGGCAACCGGTGCATCAAAATTCGAACTTCTAAACTATTAATTGAATTTATTTTTAAAGATGGAGTTGCTTCGCTCCATATATCCTGTGATAAACACGTTAAATCAATTCCACAAGAAAATAATTATTCCCAAGGCGCAATACCAGCTAGTGCTCACTTGGTTAACCGATGGATATACACGACCCGCCTACGATAACCCTGTGGGTGAAAGAGATAGTGTAAGGGTGTGTATATGTGTGTGTGTCAGCGGGGCACCTGATCATCGCGTGCGGCGTGAGCGCGCGCCTCGCCCTTGATCTCATCGAATCCTCTCACCTTTGTTTACTGTGGTTTTCAAACTCCCACGGGGGAACGGAACCATGCATACACAAATACCCAGAAGTCGTGAAACCTTATCAAGCTTTTGTGGGATTCTGTGAGCCCGCATAACACAGTTTGAAAACCAATGTTTTCGCACGGGCGCATGAGAGCGGTTCAAAATTGCGGCCATCGTTCGTCACGACGGGGTATCCACGGGAGGGGAGGAAGGGGGGGGGAGCGGAGTGGTATGGCCCTGCTGCGCCCCAGCCGCGTGTTAAGCTTTCCTACGCGCAGTTGAATGTGCACGTATTTGATGAATCAAGCATCGCTGAGTCGGCTGAGGGCCCAGCAGTTTTACCATCTCGCTTTGAAGAAATTTTTACACTGTGCTCCGTGACTCGAAAAAAAACGCTCATTTTTGAAAAGCGAATCTTTCGTGCGAGTGGCATTTTTAAACGTTCCCTTGATTTGCGCACTTTTGGTCCGCATCAGGGCTACGTGAATCGGTCTGGGGAAAAACTACCCTCATTCGTTACAGTGCAAATACTCCACACAGTCCCCGATTCATTAAAATGTACGCATGACGGTTCAACGAAGTTGTTCAATAAATTCTTTCCAGCGATGGCTGGAAATCATTAGTGAAGAGGAGATACAACTCTGAATGATCCAAATACTGAAATAACAGCGGCTTAAATTGCATCTAATGCCCAAAATTTCGTATCCGAAATCTATCTCCTCTCTTTCCAAATGCAATTGTGAAGTTAGACTAAATCAATGGATCCAGAGGCACTTTTCCTGGGAAAGTTCGTAGCTTAGGATTTAAGCTCATCGCATTTTATCCAATCCTTTAAAGCCCTTTTCCATTAACGTCCCATCGATACTTCCCCCCTTTTCCCATGTTAGTTGACTTCTACGGTAAGCATGTAGCAGTAGTTATTTCGAAAGGCAATAACCACCACACTTATTTCTACATCCTCATTTATCTAGTAGTTGCGACACGAATGAATCCGTCCATAATGATCTTCCGGCCGGGATCGTGACTTGCACACCTTCACATTAATTGGGTGTACTCATTAGAATTATATCACAACTCGTAATCAAGCGAATAGAAGAAGGTTGAATGTTCCCTGAAGGTTATCACGCATGCTCATCAGCTTGTAATATCACTTCCTATTCCCAATTCCAGATGCCTCGCGTTAATTCCTCCTCCTCCAGTACTTCCTACTTCTTGCCCAATTATCTATTTTATTCTGTGTTCTATAATATATATATATATATATATATATATATATATATATATATATATATATGTATATATATATATATACATCATTTGGTATAGTGCAGTCTGTCACGTTCTGTCTGGTTGGGCGAGGCTTGGAAATGCATTTATGCTTGGTCTGGCTGTCCATTCAAAACCTACATTAAACGAAAGACTACGATAAATATTACCCATTGTATAAGATGGAGTCAAAAGAAAACCAAACGCCCGTCATGGCACATAGTCCGCGCTAAATGTGGTAACACTATCGTTACCTATCGATGCTGTCATCACTGTGGCAGGAGAACTGAATAGTGGCAACTGACAGGCGCGCGAAGTTGTTGGGTTATGTTCTTGTTGTTCTCCTAGCTGTAAATTGGTGGGAAAAGATGGAAAGGAGGGTTGTTGTCGAAGCTCAGGGTATGAGACCTCACGGATGCTGAGCAACTTTGGGGTTGGGAGGGTATGTTGATTAAGGCCTCATTAGGGTGATACCCTGGTAAAAGTGACAGGGTTCTCCTATTATTAGGTAATCTACCGGTTAAGGTAGGTTTTTGGATGGGCACAACTATCAAATAAACATTTTTAACTCCAAACAAAACCCACTCCAGCAATCTAATTTACCTCAGGTCCCTCTTCATCTCTGTGTACTTCCTTCCTCCTTTCATCCTATCTAACATCCCTATCCTTTTCCTGCCCTTTCCTCGCTAGCCCAACATTCTCCCCTCTATTACCTTCTTTAACATCCCACTATTACCGATCAATACGCCTTTCATCCATTTTTCCTGCCTCCATACGATTTCTCTCAACAGACACCTATCCTCTCCCACCATCTCCAGTACTTCCTCATTTGTTTTCCTTTCGGTCCATTTCACCTTCTCCATTCTTCTCCGCACCCACATTTCAAAAGCCTCCAATCTACTTCTATCCTCCTGCTTTAGCGACCACGTTTCCGCGCCGTACGCCCGTCATCAACTCCCTCCTCCTTGAGAAAGCCTCCTTGCATAGCGCAATTCTCTTTCTTACGTCCCTACCACTTTGACCGTATTGGTCCAAAACACTTCCGAGATATGTAAACTGTTCTACCTGCTCTATTTTTTCCCCGCCTATTTTAATATTTAGCTTAGCCTTTTTCTTTCTGTAAAATCGCATAACCTTTGTTTTATTAATATTGATTCTCATCCTTAGGGTTCTCCTAGAAATGGAATTTCTACTATTCGCACCCTTATGCCGCACTTATACACATCACTTCAAGAAGGAAATAATGTATATTATCCAGACGCATCCTAATGAATACATTAGTCAACAAGTTAGAGCATAATTTCTATTCATAAATCGAAAAGTGTTGACTTTATTCATTCTCATTCTATTTCTAATTATTAAACTTGAAGTATTGAACTTGCATATTTAAATAATTAACGATTGAAGGTTTCATAACTTATAGCGAACACGAGCTTATCGGCAAATCTGAAACTCAGAATCAAATTTAAATATTGAAATAAAATTGGAAAAATAGAAAAGTTGATGGAGACTTTAATATAATGATCGAGATCATTGACACGTATAAAAAAATGTTGAAGAATTATAAGAAGAATAGGAGGTATGATAAAAAAATTTGGAAACTACCAAAAGAATTTTTCCAAATGAATTCAAACCCTTGAAAGTTTCATGAGGAGAATGACAAAAGGAAAATATGGGAAAAGAGAAATCAAAATTCAACGAGGAATGAATAGATGAGACGAAGAGACGAGACCAACTTAAAGTACCGCAGTAACTTTCATAAGGTTCAAGAGCTACAGACTAGAAAATAATGGAAGCATTAACAAAACCATTCTTGATTTAAGATGTTGTAATTCTTGATAGTACCAACGTTGTCATCTGCATCGCCCCTAGACGATTACATTGATTAACCCTGGCTGCTCTTTCTCCGTTGAAAACCAACTACCGTACGTTTTTAAAAAATGATCAATTTATTTTCCCTGGATTTCATCTGTCTTTATGACTTTTTTCCGTGCGCACGCACATTAGTATTCATACGTTTTCGCTCATATATTCCTTTAAGAGCTAATTAATCGCTTTTGCTCCCTGGTTAAATTTTGTCGAGCTTCACTTTTCGTGCTCGTACAGCACTCAGTTAGCAAAGGGAAATTCCTGCCGCAATATTTTATGATTTCGTTCACCACATCCAACATGCCTTTCTTTGGACATTTTAATGCTCATTTCTCTGCATGTCTGTTTAAAAAGCTTCCTCTATCATCTACACGTAGTGGCGCTATGATTGTTTCCTTCCTTAGAGAAACATACTGCGCTAATAGAGTCTAATATCAAAAAATAATTATTTTTTACTAGGTATAAACATTGTTAACTCTCGTTTTAAGCATCGTTTTACCGAATGCTACACAAATTCTTGTACAATGGGATTAATCCTAGACGTGAAATCTCTAAGTTCAGCTATCTCTCCTTCAAAATTGAGAATATTTAGTCATTTTATTAACCAATAAATAATAAGTTATTCATTACCAAACCCTTCACCTTTATTTTGGCTCTAAGAGAAAGCAGTATGGTATTTATGTATGCCAGATAACTGGTGACTTTTACCTGTGTACTTCTAACAAAGTCAAGGCCATTATTTTCTTGCCTCAACAGGAATTTCATTCTGCACGAAGTGACTTTTCACATTTCGCAAGACCTTAAAAAGGCATGGGATGGATAGCGAAAACGGAACTCACGTGTAAAATTGGGCTAACATAGGCTTAGTGGTCAATTAGTTTTCTCTTTCAGGACTTCCTCTTTATCTCATCCTACAATATCCTGTGAATATACGATTATTAATTATTATCTGTAAAGGGTGTCAATATATGAATAATATATTTTAATGAAAGAACAGGCGTCAATTTCATGTAAATATATCTGAAATGCTATTATACCCCAAAGTATAAAGTTAACCACACAGATTTTGCCTGAAAATGTTAGTCGAACCGCTTTACGTAGAATATAATTATTACAGACCTATAATTATAGGTCTGTTGTGCTAGTATTTTTGGAGGGAATGGAAAACGGCCAAAATTCTATTTTTACCTATATAATTGCTTCTATCTGTGTGCTAGATGGCCAACCTTAAGAAAATCATATAAGTGGTTTGAGCATCGGTCCAGCAATTCGTAAGATCCGTGGTTCAAGTCAACCAAAGAAATATGTTTGCATCTGTGATCTGCTCGTTTCCGCCTACCCTCACCTCTCCTGAGTTTGTAATTTCCCTGTTCCTATCCATTTCCCTTGTCTGTATACGTATGAATATTTTTATACATAAACACACATTTATTTATTTATGACCGGAAAGAGAGAGAGACCCGGGTCAGGTCCCGGATGTATTATATTTTTTCCGTAATAACCTACTTATCTTTTATGATCGTACGTTCATAATTCCTTTACCTAATATCAATGTTTTTTAAATCGCCTATTATGTCTTTTGCTTATTTCTATACGAATAAACATCATTTCTTCTTTCTCAGCCTATACCTTCACCCACCCTCGACCCTCTCTGACAGAACGAAAAGCATTTTACTTCCACTGAGAAAGGCTGGCAGTCCGCCGAAGCGCTTAAATCCTTGGGTCACTGTCTACGCATGTACCGTTTGTCAATAGTTAAATCTAAATATTTATGCATGGATGCCGAGATTTTCCATAAATGCTGGTTAAACAAAGCTCTCACCATCCATTGATAGTGTTCGATGGCAAAACATTTAAATATTTCATCCTACACCAGCGAAGCATTATTCCCAAACCCTTTTGAAATATATCTGGCCAACTTTCTCCGCTCCGACACGCTCTCTTCGCCCACTCACTAGCATTTCCTCTCCCCCGTCTCTCAGCCGATCGAGTGTTTATTCCTCCAAGGTCTCGCACTCTCATCCTGACCTCCAACCCCCTGCTCGGCCCCACCCGTTATCCCCTCTTATCGACGCCGAGGCGCTTTCCCGAACCCCACCGTTCCTCTTTCAAACCCCCCTTGCCCCCTCCACATCCCCCTTGCCCCTCCCGCGGTCATCCGCGAAAGCTCATCCCTAACCCTCCTCCACTGAGACGCGGCACGCACCCCTACCCAGTTCCCCCCCCCCTCCGAATGCGCCTCCGAAAAGTTTTCCGCGGCCATTAATTATAAGTTCTGAGCCTTCATTCCACATCCTCTCTAGACTCATATTTCAGCCTCCCTGGCGGAGGATGAAAGTTACTATTATTAATTTTTTTATCCGACACGCTCGGCGCGCTACACAGCAATTTCCTCTCCCATCCCTTTAATCGTTTCGATAATTTAGAGGAAAAAATATAAGTGGAACTGTGAATCCCCGATCAGCGGAGCAAACATTATTCCAACTAATCGTTCCCATTGGCACCTTGCGCCTTCTCGGAGAATGGGAAAAAATAGGTGCTGAGAACGTGAAAATCGCGCTCTATCCATGGATGGATCACCTTCTCCTTAGGTTTGTATGACGGATTTTGAGCGTTTATGTAAGTGGAGGAATTAATGAGTGTATATTTGAGTGTAGGCATTGGGTGGATCTTCTGTAAACATTGACTCCTTGACTGAAATTAATTGCCTCGACGTTTACAATGGGAGAAGGATATTACCAGAAACAATATATTCGGGAAGTATAAGTTAGTCTAGTGGTGATATTAAAAGGTGAGACCAAAAAAAATGCAAACAGTAAATTAAATGCTATTCCATTAGTATTACGCGCAATCCTCTTCGAACACTCACATGCCTGCTTCCCACATTAATAAAATCCCCTTAAGGTTAGGTAATGACATGCTGGAGATAGCATAGAGGATAATATACCGGCTTCCTATCCTGAGGGCCCCGGTTCGAATCTTGTAACTGGCAAGTTTTAACCTGTGGTTTCCGATCCCTATACTGTACATCATATAAGAAGTGGTCATTGTTTTAGAGTAGGATGTTGGGTTGTCTTCTGTTAGAAGTCAAAAATATGTATTTAGTAGTTGTGTCCCACCAAAGCCTAACCTAACCGGTAGATGACCTTATGAAATAATAATCCCGATCCCTCCTTTCGGTGCCATGTGATGAACACGTCAATGGTAGTACGTGAGTAAAAAAACGAAAGAGTACGTGAACTCCTTGGAACATTTCATTAAAAGAAGGCAAATGCTGTTGCCGGATTTATCCCCATACTTACTGCAATCCCTTCAAAGCATATCCATACCAGATTACCCATCTATTCCTAAAAACACAAATTATCTTATAAGTCAGTCTCCCTCCCCTAATAAATACTACTAAAGATATTCGGAAATCGTCCTTAATGTACTTCTGTGGAGTCTTGTATGTTCTACAAACCCCATAAGCAAATAAATAAGACTTTATTCAATAAGTGTGGGTCAGCTGATCAAAGAGGCTTTAAGGGATACAGGAAAACTATTTCTCTTATCGTAGGTGATCGAGCAAAGTTTCGAAATGGTGTACTTCAATTTTAGACTAGTTTAAGTGCACCAAAAATTAAAATGAGCATAAATACGCCCTCTTTTGGTGCATTCCTATAACAGTCACAACGTTACGCAGAATTACAAGCGGAAATATTGTCGAAATAAGTTTGGAAGGTGAACCCTTATTCCAGCCATTATCTGCAAAGGCCATAAAGACCGATGAATCGCTCCCGAGAGACTTTCAATGAAGGCCACCAATACACCCTCTTCTCTTCCCCTTACACAAAAATGAAGACGCTTAAATACGTACTCCAAATTTATAGCTTCGTGTCTCTATGGCTTTTCAGATACCTTATGATTTCGGGAAACAAGAGGATCGGGGTCGTGGTGGGAGAGTCCGTAAATTGCCAGGGCGGAAAGTGAGGTAGAATGCAGTCTCCTCTTTCTTCTCTCGTCTATTTACGATGCTATCTGTGTAAGTGTCCTTCAAAACCCTCAGGGAAATCTTTCCGTGAAATTGCTGCGAATGAATCATATTCCACTCTGCGTTGAATTTCGCCTCCTTTCTACTCGAGCCATACTTGAGCCACCGAGGGTAAAATTGAGAAAGCTGGAGACCAAAGTTCCGCTTAAATTTCAGTCGGGATTGAGCGCTCTTTCATTTCGCCGCTTCAGCTGCGATTTCATTCCCCTGAAGCGTACTGTTAAAGCTACACGTTTGAAACTTTGTAAGATAACATCACCACACTTGACTGTGCAAGCGACTTTATCGATAAACGTGTTTTGCGGAATGCAGTAGATCGAAATTAATGAATTGTCTCGGAATTGAAAAGGAGATACCATCATGTGGTTCCTTATGCTGCTGCATATCTGTGATCCCCGACGGTACATCAGTCTAACACTTGAAATATCTCTTTGGCCTCACCCGGTTTAATAATCGCTCAAACCTGATTACGTTACCTATTGGAAATAACAGCATTTCTCCGGAGTATTAAAGTTGATGAAATATTTTAACATTTCAAAACTGTTTCGCCTCTAGGCGGAGGGTTTCTTCCCTTCATCCCTAATATTTAAATGGCCGATAAAAATCGAGTACTTAGTGTGGAATGTGCTGGGTATCGTGCTTGCTAAATTCTCTCATTTCCCATATTTATTTCCAACTTGGTGGCACGTGATAATTTCTATGGTGTAGTATTTAGTAACCACGGCCAACAAAATATATATGTAATACTCTTTTAGTATTTTGTATTAGTAGCAGCATAATGACGCAAATCTCAAACCAGGGGGAAACAAAGTTCCACAGTGGACTTTTGTGTAATTTTTTTATATTCACCAATTATCATCAATATCAGACTTCTTCCGTCGTCTTTCCACGTAACCCTTGCAAGGAAAAACCGACAGCAGCATGACAGAAGAAGAATACCAATTTAGTTTGAATAGGCACATGAAATATTAGGACAATGTTGAGGACAGGAAAATTAGGACATATTAAGCGAGAGATGGAAAGGGGAAATATAGATATTTTAAGGTTTTGCGAGGTGAGAAGGGAGGATAGCGGAGATTAGTGGAGTGATAATTATAGAATAATATACAGCGGCGGGGACGAGAGCCAGCGAGGGGTTGCCATAACATTGGATAAGGACGTAAGACGAAGTACTATATGGTCAACCCTGAATTGTTGTACAAAACGAATACAAACGTTGTACAAACACAATAACGAATGAATTGAGCTCTTACGGCTAATAGTATTGAATGATTGAAAAAAAATCCAATAGCCGTAAACAGTTTACCTTTCCAAACTCACTGAGCTCACTTCAACTCGTGTTGTCGTGACGATTTACCTTCAGTACGCTGAAGAGAGCTACTTTGTGGTCGAAATATGCGTATTCGTATTCGAATTTCTTTCCGATTCTTTATTTACCCTTTACCCTATCCTTTGACTTGCCAACTAGTTTCAATTGGAGCCTGTTTTGAAAGGTAAACTTATACAGTTGGCTATTGGAGTTTTTCAAGTATTCAGCATAGGACAAGCAACGGATCGGATATTACTTGTAGAGATAAAAGCAGAACCTACGAACTTAATCATTGTTCAGATATATATGCCACTGAGCAATCATGAGGAGGAAGAAATCGATAGGATATACGATGAGATAGAGGATATAATCGCGTATGTTCCTGCAGTGAAACATTTGATAGTGATGGGGAATTGGAATGCAACGGTAGGCGAAGGAAGAGACGGCGATGAGGTGGGGGACTAGGGTTTAGGCCCAAGGAATGGCCGCGGGGAGAAAGCAATTAAATTATGTAGAAGATAGGGGTTAGTCATCATCAACACTTGGCTTAAATACAACAAAATAGGTAGATATACAGGAAAATGGAAAATGCCAAGTGACTTAGAAAGATATCAATTAAATTATATTATGGTTAGGCATAGATTCAAGAAACAGTGTGATCAATTCGCACAGCTTCCCGAGATAGGATACGGACTCAGATAAGATTTAGTTGTTATGAAGTTTAGCGACCGTTTAAAAAAGATAAGGCAGGGGCGACGGGTTGGGAAATGAAATGCTGAGTACTACCGAAGAAAAATGGGAATATATCAAGAAAGGGATATCGAAAGCCGCAAAAGAAACAATAGGAACCATTAATGGGAAAAGGACAAGGAAATCATGGATCACAGATTATATGATTAAAAAGATAATTGAGAGATGAAAATGGAAGAATGTAGACACAGATTTAAGCAAAAGAAATTACACAGAGTTAAACAATAATTTGGCCACTAATAATCGGGCAACAAATAAAGCAGAAGAAGCATGGCAGAAGACGCAGTGCAAGGTATGGAAAGGTTAGATAGGAAGGGTGATGTTGGCGCGATATACAGCAGCAATCACTATCGGGAAGTAATAAGGCAAGATCTGTGCTAACTGTTAAAGATAAGCTGGGTAAGATAATAGTTGAACCAGAAAAATCCAAGAGAGATGGAAGGAATATATAGAAACACTGTATGGTAGAGAACTTAGGCCGACAAGGTTAGACATAGAAAAGGAACATGACGTAGAAGAAGATAGCTTAGGTCCAGGCATACTCGACGATGAAACAGAAAGGGCATTAAAGGAGATGGAAGAAAATAAGGCCGTGGGGGTAGACAAAATTTCTGCGGAACTATTGAAACGTTAAGGAAAATGTGGGAAGAAGACTCTATGTGGACTGATTCGTAGTATCTATGAGGAGGGAATCTGGCCGGAAGACTTTGTGATATCAGTGTCACTCACTGTTACGAAAGAGGTAAAGGCTACTTTATGTGAGGGCTATAGAGCAATAAGTATGAGCAAGTGGTTCTCAGCATCATGAAGAAAAGGATGTAGAGCAGGGCAAGTGATTACTCATGGGATGATCAGGAAGTGGAGAGACATGCGCGATGCTTTTGCAGTAATGAGTTCAATTATCGAGAGGAATATAGACTACAATCGACATATATTTACCTGATTCGTAGGTTTCAGAATGGCGTTCCATAGAGTGAACTGCAAAAAACTACTGAGTTTATTGAAAAAACAGGAATAGATTGGAGGGACAGGAGGCTAATCCGTAACCCTCACGTGTCTCAGACTGCTCAGATGCGAGTGGAGAACGGAGAGTCCCGATGGGCAGTGTTAGGAAGAGGGGTAAGACAGGGTTGGAAGAACTTGAGGTAGGAATGGAAGTCGGAGGGGAATTCGTAAAGTCGGTTAGGTTTACTGATGACCAAGCATTAGTTGCTCCGTCAGCCAAGGGGTTGCAAGCATTGTTGAGTGAATTGGAGGTTCAGTGCAATAGATATGGGATGAGAATCAATATTAATAAAACAAAGGTTATGCGATTTTCCAGAAAGAAAAAGCCTAAGCTAAACATTAAAATAGGAGAGCAAAAACTAGACCAGGTAGAATAGTTTACGTATCTCGGAAGTATTTTGGACAAACACGGTCAAAGTAGTAGGGACGTAAGGAAAAGAATTGCGCTAGGCAAAGAGGCTTTCACAAGGAGGAGGGAGTTTATGACAGCGACGTTCAGCAAGAATATTAAGAAAAGACTCCGAAAACCTTTGAAATGTAGCGTAGTTAAGTACGGCGCGGAAACCTGGTCACTGAAGCAGGAGGATAGACGTAGATTGGAGGCTTTTGAAATATGGGTATGGAGAAAAATGGAGAAGGTGAAATGGACCGAAAGGAAAACAAATGAGGAAGTACTAGGGTGGTGGGCCAGGATAAGGGTCCGTTGGGAGAAATCCTAAGGAGGCACGTAAATGGATGAAGGGCGTATTGATCGGCAGTGGGATGGTGAAAACTGTAATAGAGGGGAGAATGTGAGGCAAACGAGGTAAGGGCAGGAACAGGATAGGGATGTTGGACGGGATGAAGGGAGAAAGGAAGTACACAGAGATGAAGGAGGACTTGATATATAGTAGGTAGCTAGATTTTTTTTGTTAGGAGATACAAAATATTTTTTTGGTAGTTGTGTCCATCCAAAACCTTCCTTAACCGTTAGATTATTTAATAATAATGAATAATTTGTGATATCTTTCATGACTTTACATATGCTCAATATTTTGGCTTTCTCTTATGAATAATGCATTAATTGCAGTTTGCATGGGGTACATTACGATCAAATTATTATATGAACATGAGGTCATAATGCCATATAATGATTGAAAAATGCTTGGCAGAAACTCTATCTACTTATAAAGGTCATAATTTTGCATTAGCACCATAAAATAAAAGGACAGTTCTGCAATTATAAGAATGCTCTCCTTTCCCAGGTCATTTTCAAGGCACCGCAGTCAAAATATGTATCTTCATTCAAGATACAGTTATTACTACTGCCAACCTAAGTGGGGATTTTGCCAGTCTTAAAGAACTTGAAACATTCAAACCGACTGGAGATAATTTTTTTCGACGCGACTTGCTTAAGAGTTAGGTTGTATAACTACAGCTTTTTGGTTTTCCATAAGAAAAAAGGAATTTAACTAAGCTGAACTATTCCATTAGATAATCGTTTGCCAAAACAGCCAGTTTTGTACATCGTGCTGGTCGTGCACAAGTACTGTTCTCTAAATTTTCCGTACAACTACTTTTTAGTCACGGAGCAATTTTCATTGAGTTTATTAAATTTTTTATTTAATTAAGTTTGAAGTATATTTGTTTGTCAAATATTTCGTATGAGCTCTCTTTGTAATAAAACTGAACTTCGATAAGAAATGTTTGATCTGGGCAGCATATGGTGAGTGCACTGTTAATCCTTAACAATATAAAGTAACTTTATCGTGCTCATTATCGACTTTTCTTGTGGATAACTTCTTAGAAGAGCCATTTCCAAGTTTTTTCATTAATACTAGCTCAATTTCTACTTTATTGCCGAAGCCACCTACTGTTTATATTCTCAGCTTACACTTCGTAAGTTTCCGCATACGCTACATATATGCAATAGTGTAAAGGCATGATACATGCGTGAAAATAGAAGATAACCAGTAAAAGGTTTCGAAAAGGTTTCACTATTTCTTCCGCTCTAAACTAACCGAGAGGTTCTAGTTCCCTTTCTTTTCAAAATATTTTAGGCACTCACTAACACTTGCCCATACAGTATACAAGTACATATCACCAAGAGTAGATGGGCTCATACACATTAGTTTTAGCATGCCTTGGCAAGACTAAGACACAACCGATCACCTTAAACTTTCTTATTTTTTCCTGAAAAACTATTGACATTAGATGTTAATTTGTGGCCCGAATTTCTTTTATTTAACAATGAAATATAAAATCTAAATAATAGCAAGTTTCTGCCAAAATGAAGACTATATAGTGTGCCAAACATATTCGTGACCGCTTTCAAGTGATTCTTTGAAATCATTACAAAGAAAAATGTTTCTCTCGTGTCCACTTTTCGTACCTTCATTAAAATTCTCCCAAATACTTTGTCTACTCCCACACCATGCCTATACTTCTTAATTTTATTTTCCTAACCGTCCATTTCACTGTTTCTATCCTTCTCCACATTCACATCAGATTATGATGGAGTGAGAAATATACAGATCTGTCAAGTGGAAGATTGAGAGGTAAAAAAACATCTATCAAAATAAGAGGTAAAGAGCAGACTAGAGAGATGTGGGAAAAAATCCACGAATTAATATTAGCTGTTGATGCGCGAGCGCATCTATTCGAAGCGCATCAAAGAATGGTCGCCCGTTGATTGTGAACATGATGAGTACATGCACACATCGTCATTTATCAGGAATCCAGATTACTATTTCAGTTTGTTCCTATTGGAAGTATTAATCATAAGTTATCAATCTGAGAATCATCGTAGAAGCTCTTTTAACAATTCTAATCCCTGCAAAACTCTTCATTTTCTCGTGGCTTCTTACATTTAGAGTTGTTATCACCTTCTTCTCGCAGCTAATCCTTGGGCTTCAGCTACAATTCTTCCCCTCTATATTTACTTAATATGGTTTTTATTAAGCCATCATATCTAGGAAATTGTCCTTTTAGTTTTCCTATTCTTCTATTTAGTGCTTTCCATGGAATCTCTTTTCACCCACTCTTCGGGTACAAATTAATCTTCTCCAAGTAAAACTTCTTTTGATATTCTATCTATCCATTCTACGTATTTCCCTCATTCTTCTTCAGTCCTTCATTTCCATCGCTTTTAGTCTTTTCTTTATTTCTCATATCGTCCATGTCTCATTTCCGGAGAGAAGAAGACTCGATTTATAATTCTTAAGGAATCTCTTCCATGTGTCTAAACTGATATTATTTGAATTCAATAGTTTCAGGAATTTCTGTGGAAATTCATGCTCACTGAATCAGTAAACTTTGAATTTTAACTCACTAAACGCTATTACACTTCCACCGGTTTAGACGCATAGGTGACAACATCAGGTATACATTTTCATAACACAGCCGAATCGGGAACATGATTCAAACCAAGGAACACAACAGGAATCTCTGGAATACTAATGTCACCCAAACCCATTTTGTCGAACACCTATGGGGATGGGAAATAGCAGTGACTTTGCTCCAGTCACACTTCAACTCGAAGAAAAGGGAAGAAAAATGGGCATGCTGAAACAATTAAAGATAAAAAGAAGTATTTGATATACGAGAATAATTGTGAGAGAAACTCACTCCTTTTGGAAGTGACCTCCCCTGTCTCCCCCTATTTCACTACCCTTTTCTATCTACTCAATCTCTCTTAACTTACCCCCCATACTCCATCAACCACCTCTTTTTAGCAACCCCTCCTAACCGATACTTATCTCTTTCTCCCCTTACCACCCCTAGTTCTTTTCTATAACCCACGCTCCTTTCCCAGAAAGTACGCATGTACATTTCTCGGCCAAGAAAAAAAGTTTATCGCTGATGAGGCCACCAATGCGTCGAATCCAAGGTAGCCTAATAAATTTTAGTGTGAAAAAATACAAAGGTAACTTATTCTGGTGTAATTTACCGTAATAAGCTGTTTCAATTTACAAAAAGCTCACTGAATTCGCCATTCCTATTCTGTCTACTTTTTCACTTACTAAAAATTCTGCTACATAAATAAAGAGTACGTTCATAAAGTAATGTAATTAAATTTCCCGCACGGCTCCTATTGGTCAAAGTGGGGCAAAACTCGTCCTTTTATTGTACTGCGTATTTTATTTGTTATGTTTGGAGGATATCTTCACTTTTTCAACTGTAGACCATTAACTTGGTTTTAATCTTTCTTATTTTCATATCAAACTTTTAAGTAATGCCATCAGTGAGGATATACTACATTAGAGATATTCACATTGTTTTAGTATAAGAACGAAAATTTCAATGAGAATGCATAATCCATCTAGTTATCATGATTGAAACTAGCTAAGTAAGATATAGGTGTGCTGGTTCGGATAGATACGACGCTGGATAACTAAGCTATAAGTGTAGCAAAGTAAATGATTCAAAGGTTCAATACTCGGGCACGACTCTGGTCATCTTCAGCTTCATCTAATCTTACTGATTTTTCTGGTCCTATATCTTCCTGGGAAATCACAGGTAACACAGGTATAGAAGCTGGCTGCCCTGACTTCATGTGTGAATTTCATCCGTCATTAGGATTAGTATTGGAGGAACTCTATTACCTCCCATAAAACTAAACTAAATGAAAACGGGTTGACTACTACGGTGTTTTGATGGTCAATTAGAAAGTATGACTAGCGGTCATAATCGAAATAAGAAGTGCATAGAAAACGGTTCTAGGCAAAGAAGAAATTACAGAAGAGGAAAATTTGACCAATCAATTCCAAAACAAGCCTACGTATTTAACGTAATTTAAGCCCTAGGAATAACCCTCTATGATCAGTCATTGACGTGAAGACAAAAAGAAGAGTTGTGTGTTTGTATATATATAACTATATTATAAGCTTATCTACCGGTTAAGGTAGGTTTTTGATGGACAAAACCATCAAATAAATATTTTGTGATTCCTAACAAAATAAATACCAGCAACCAACTCTACAACAAGTCCCTCTTCATGTCTGTGTACTTCATTCCTTCGTCCAACATCCCTATCCTGTTCCTTCCCTTACCTCGTTTGCCTAACATTCTCCCCTCTATTACAATTTTCACCATCCCACTGCCGCTCAATACGCCTTTCATCCATTTTTCCTGCCTCCATACGATTTCTCTCAACAGACACCTATCCTCGCCCACCATCCCTAGTACTTCCTCATTTGTTTTCCTTTTGGTCCATTTCACCTTCTCCATTCTTTTCCATACCCACATTTCAAAAGCCTCCAATCTACGTCTATCCTCCTGCTTCAGCGACCACGTTTCCGCGCCGTGCATAGCTACGCTCCATATCAGAGTTTTTACGAGTCTTGTCTTAACCTCCCTACTCAACGTCCCCGTCATCAACTCCCTCCTCCTTGAGAAAGCCTCCTTGCCTAGCGCAATTCTTCTCCTTACGTCCCTACTACTTTGACCGTGTAGGTCAAAACACTACCGAGATATAAAAACAATGGGCAATCCTGCCTTACACCTCTTCCTAACACGGCCCATCCGCACTCTCTATCTACACTCGCATCTGAGTAGTGTGAAACATGTGCAGGTTACGGATTAGCTCCTGTGCATCCAATCCATTCCTATTTTCTGCAATACACGCATTAATTTTTCCGAATTCACTGTATTACACGCCTTTTTGAAATCTACGAAACATGCAAATACGTCCTAATTGTATTCTATATTCCTTTCGATAAGTGAGCTCATTACTGCAATGGCATCATGCGTACCTCTTCCCTTCCTAAACCCAAACTGATCATCCCTTATGTAATCATTTGCCTTACTCTCTATCCTTTTGTTAATGATCCTGAGGATAACTTTAACTGCGTGTGATATCAAACTTATTGTTCCCTTGCCCTCGCATAATATATATCCTTCACCTTTTTCGCAATGTGAACTAACAATGACCTCGCAAAGTCTTCCGGCCAGATTACTTCCTCGTAAATACTAAGAATCAGTCCATATAGAGTCTTCCTCCCAAATTCTTCTAAATCTTATAATATTTCCGCAGGAATGTTGTCTACCCCCACGGCTTTATCTGGTTTCATCTCCCTTAATGACCTTTCTATCTCATCGTCAAGTATGGCTGGGCCCTATCTTCATCTACTAGATGTTCCTTTTTTTCTACGCTGTTTCTTTTCTATATCTAACCTTGGTGGCCTATGTTCCTTACCGTACAATTCTTCTATGTATTCCTACCATCTCTCTTGGATCTTTTCTGTGTCAACTATTATCTTAACTGACTTATCTCTAACAGTCAGCCCAGATCTTCCCTTCTTACTTCCCGATAGTGATTTAACCTTGCTGCATAACAAGCCAATTTAACCTTTCCTCTGAAAATATTCCATATCCTCGCACTGCGTCTTCCACCATTCTTCTTTTGGTTCATTTTTTGCCCGTTTCAATTTATTGTTTAATTCTTTGTTCTTTATTTTGCTTAAATCTGTGTCTACATTCTTCCATTTTCATCTCTCAATTATCTTTTTAATCATCTCATCCGTGACCCATGGTTTCCTTATCCTTTTCCCGCTAACGGTTCTTTTGAGGCTTTCGATATCCCTTTCTTGATATACTACCTTGATCAAAAAGTTCCCGGAATTTATTCAGAAAATTAAAAATACAAGTTTATTCATCTAAATCTATATTGTCCCCTTCAAAGTAATCCCCATCGACTGCAACACACTTATGCCAGCGCTTGATCCAATCCTCGAAACGTTTTTTATATTCGGTTTTCGGTTACAGAGATAGATGTACTCTTGGCTACGTAACTTTTGCAAATGTCAAGTTATGACACTAAGATTTAAAGGGAATATCAACAACAGATGTACCAATGTAACAAAAAAAACAGAACTCAAATCGGAACGATGGGAGCGCCACACGGTGGTTATTCCGGGAACTTTTTGATCAAGGTAGTATTCCCATATTTCTTCAATAGTACTCAGTTCTTTACCAGCATCAATGATTTTTTCTACAGCCTGCTGATACTCCTTCCTTGTCAGCATTTAATGCTTCTCCGTTTCATTTCCTAACCCGCCACCCCTGCCGAATCTTTTTCAAACGGACGCTACATTTCATAACCACTACATTTTGGTTTTTGTGCATATATATATATATATATATTTACACACGAGTAAATTTGCTTGTTTCGCCCAAACACGAGGTAGTAAAACATTGCCTGGAGAGCTTCCTAAATCCAATTTTAGGATGAACACCAATGATGATGACTGATTTTTAATACGCAAACCATTCCCTTAAAATGGTTAAAGCCGAAAATGTGGAAATACATTCTGCTTTTAAATGTTGAAAACGCTAGCATTCAGCGGAAGGAATTAATTTATTACAGTTATCTACTTAAAAAAAAATATTACTACTTTCGTATGGAAACACTAAAATATCACTAATAACCACTTGTTTCCATTCCACTTTCCGCTCCTAGACATCTCGCCGTTACTCATGCACAAAAACCCAGCAAAAAGCACTCACAAATCCCTTCCCCTAAATGGCAACCAGCCCTCAGCACTCTCCCCACCGCTTTCAGCACTCCTCCGCAAACCCCCTTCCAGACCTCGCCCCTAAAACCCTAAATTTGGTAACTATATGAGACTGCGCAACCCCTTTGCCTAACTGAAGATACTAAAGATTGGCGAAAGTTGCTGTAATAAATTCATTTAATCTCTGCAACGCTTTAGCCTCTGATTTTTTTAAATTTCCAATAATTCCTTCATGCCCAAAATATATTGCTGTTGTTATTTTAAATAACAAATAGTGGCTCATGGCTACGCTTGGATAGCAATCTTATACACTTACTCTCTCGCAGTAGAGGCCAGTTAGGAAATCCATTTGTGTCCATCTGCAACGATGGTGGGAAATAATTGAGATCTTGCTCAGAAGGTTGTCAAGATAATCAAATGTCTAAAAATAAAGTCTTCACGTTGGCATAAAAAATGGATATAGGAAACCTTTTCAGTATGAAATCACTCCAGATATTCAGTGATCCTTCGGATGTTTCTCGAAGGTATGACATTTGGATACATTCGGTCCGACGGGGAATATGAATTTTTCAGAACTTTATTTACCAAGAGCTGTACTTCTCTGAAAGTATTTTTTAAAAGCGGAATGCGTCTGGTGGTACAGAGGAATGTGAGTTGCCAAGTCGTTTGTGAGAGCAAATACAAAACGGGCGAATTTTTTCCTCAGATAAGAGTTGATCCGACGTTAAATGAGGTTATTTCAAGTGGTTACTCATGAGTAATACTTTTTCGACTGTCGCTTAAGGAGTTAAAACGCTCATTAGGAGCTAAAATAGTGAAGGGGACTTAGAAATCACCACAAATAACAGAAATTATGAAGAGATAGAACGTTATTAAAAGCCGTTCACTCAATACGGTCTATATACGATCCCTGGAAAGTTGGTTTGCACTTCACGAATTCGTGCTAACAATTAATGACACCAGTATACAGGCATCCAGTTTTGCAAACAAATCGCGAATCCGAACAAAATCCCGAATTTTCAAATGTTTAATCGTACTGAGACCTCCACGCAAGGGCCTATGCGTCAAATGTACCATGAAAAGAGTTATTTATGTGAAATATTTTTTTTTCGTTCTTGCGTAACCTAATAATGGTATATCTTTGGCAGAAAAGTTGCGACAAACAACTTTCCGAAATCAAACCGAACCAAGATGACTTTCTTTTTCTTTGTAGCCTTAATATTTATGAAGCGATGAGTTTGTCAGCTATTATGAATTCTATGTGACATTAAAATGAACAGAAAGATAAAACTCCAATTTTGATATGTCAGACTCAATCCTGGAAGGGATCATTGCGAAAGCGCTGACCGGAGTAAAGGGTAGGCTGAGTAAAGCCTTGACTCTTAATCCTCCATGTGGTAATCTACTTTCACCAAAATAACGACATTTGGAGTATAAACTTCCTGTAGGTTAAAACTTCGATCCTTATCGTAGAACTTTTACGTCTAAATTTGTCATTCCAAACTTTTGATATCGTCATATTGGTAATAATAATAGTGGAGGACATATCTAAGTACTACATACGTTGCACATAATTGGAGTAAAAGACCTTACGATTTTGTCACGAAAAAAGGATTGAATGTAAACCATAGTATAAACAAAAGCATTTCAGCACTTAACCAGAAGTTGTCATCCAAAGGGGAGCGTGTAAACTTACCCCCGTTCAAATCTTCCACTCGCACTAAACGAAACCATAATTTTGATTTGTTGCCTGTCTGTTTCCCTTTCCAGGCTCTAGGAGTTCTTCGACGACGAAGTAACTCCTTGCTGCATAAGACATGGGGCTTCACTTTCCTCCGGCGAATCTCTGCCTTTCCCTATCCTCCTCCCGCCTAAAAACTCTCAGACACATTCCGCATCAAACCAATCTAAGTTTACAGCCAAAGCTCCCTTTCCCTTATTATCCTTGAAGCATATGTTTCGCTTCCAGAACCGGCAGCTCTTTCTACCGAATCCCCGATTCCTCTACTCTCTTTCGCGAAGCGCCCTAAGAGCGACAGTGTCTCCATCTCCCTTCGAGGTTCGCCCCGTCTCCTCCTCGCGGGGCTCCTACCAACGTCGCCCGCTGATTGACGGCGGGGGAAGGAGAGAATGTGAAAGGGTGGAATCCGTGACGTCCCGTCGAACTCGAGGAATAAAGGGAATGGGATAAAACGGAGGTGTACCTTTACACCAGTCTCTTCTCCAGAATAAGGTGACCATATTTTCGGGAATTAAGTCTTTACTTTCCCAATATGCATTATTATATTAGTAACAGTATTCTACGGATTTAGGATAGATGTTTGATGAGCCCTGGCTCTACGTACATTGCGCTCCTAAGCCTAAATAATATGACATAAATATCCGCAAACCTCATACTACACATTAAGATCTACATGTTTTGTTCCATATTGAATACCATCTGAGATGCCTATTCTTTTCCTCCTTAAACCACGGTTTCCCAAAAGCCTTCCCTCCATTACCGTCTTAAGCATCCAGTTGCCTCTGCTGCATCCAATTGTCTTGTATTATTCGCATGTCTCCCAAAAGCCGTATCTCTTCCTCTGGCATGCCTGCAAATTCCTCATTTTTCTTTTCCGCCCATTTTATTTTTTCCACTCTCAATCTCAATAGCTTCCACTTTACGCTTATCCTCTTGTCTCAACGACCAAAATTCCGAGCATACAAAACTGTATCAATCCGTATGCATGTGGGAGAAAGTATTATATTTTTGAAACACAATAGCTTTGAGGCCCCAAGACACAAAATGGTCCTCTGTATTCCTTTTGAAAATTTTCCCAATGGGGCAATGTCCTTTAACAGCGTAAGAAAATTTCATTACGTAGGTTTGATTAGATGAATTTTCAAGAGGTATCTTATGCTGGGTTTATTATTCCATTATTTCAGCCATGAATACTTAAGAAAGAATGGCAATTGTCTTTAATAACAGATGAATATTTTCTCAAATGTTATCTAAAGAAACTGTTGAAAAGCTAAATATTTAAGCCTCATTTTTATGTTTCAAGAAATGTTTCAAAATATGTTTTATTTTAATGAGTTAGTTCAGGTACCGTTGCAATTAAAGTTAATTCATTTATGGAATTCATTTTTTCAATGAAAACATTTAACCGAACTAAATAGTATATCGATCTAATTGAAAGATAATTCACCTATTTAAATTATAAACCTAATCACACCTTAATCATTTTTGAGATAAAGGTGTCCTGCACTGATGTAAGCGCCATTAATTGTATTGGAGGGGGATGGGTCCATGTCTTACGGATTCCCACAAAGTAAGTAGGGGTAAAATAATCTGAATAAGCCCTTTATGTAGTTTTAAGGACGATTCCAAATGGATAATACTCGTGAATGTGGATGATGTTTACGTGTATTGCCATCACGGGACCTTCAAAAACTAATTTCAAATCCGTGCATAGGAACTTTTATAATTGGTATTTCCATTAGGAGAGAAAGCCTATTAGGCCTATTACACGTACTCACTGGAGAATATTGACACATAGAAGCACTTAATTGACCATAATTTTAATTCTATATCAACTTTCTGGTCTCAAAATTAAATGTGTAATGTAACTTTAAAGATAAAATCTGTATATTCTATACTTTTCGGAAAAATGTATATTTCACAGCTTTCCAATCAATAAATTGTTCAGTTATTCTACTTTTTATACATAATTTACTTATTATAGTTAGGTTTTGAACTGTCTCTTATGAATTTATCTTCTACGTATGGTGTCCTTCGTCATTTTCTACTTCAGTTATTCATACATTTTCCCTTTCTTTAATCTGACCATTTTGTATATTTTCTTCCTTTCTCTACCTCTCTGGCCTGCCATCATACCTTTTTAACAGGACCTTCAGCATTTCGCAACCCCTCATTGTATACTTCAATCGCTTTCTCCACCTCCTTCAGATTTCACCGAGCAACTTCTTTTCTTCCTCCATCATACCTGCAACTACTTCGTCAGTTATCCCCTCTTCACAACTTTCTTTCACCGTTCTTCTTCGCACCTAAATCTCAGAAATCTCCAATATACCTTCATCTTCTTTTCCAAAAGGCTAGGTTCAATACCCACACCGTAATATGGCCCAAGTTAGAACATTTATAAATTCTCTCTTTATGTCTCTTATTAGCGTATCTCCCATCACTTCCATTTTTCTCGTAATTGCTTCTTCTGCTGATGTTTTTCTGCTAAAGTCTATAATAATACGTCCATTTTCTCTTAATGTCTCCCCAAAAATAGGAACTAATCCACTTGGTTTAGTTTATTTCCTACAACTATAATACTTAACTTTTCTACATCTCGATAATCTCATTACGTTGGTTTTTTATGGTCAGGCCTCTCACATCGATCCTGCATGCATAGTACTCAATAAAAAGCCCTTAGCCTTCTCAGCCACTATTACTATATGATTTGCATACTTCAAAGATCGATTTAATCAACTCACCGCTCTTTTTCTCACACCTCAACTCCTTCCCATTCCACACTTAGCATTCCCTCGGCGTATGTTAAATAGTACCGGTGATAACGGGTGACCCTGTCTCACTTCCCGCCTTATCACTGCCTAACCCGATTTTCCTCTTGCTACCCTTACCTGTGCCGTTTGATTCATGTATAAGATTCGGATAAGACGCCTATCCCTCCGACTCCTGTCTACCATCTACACCTAAAATACGCAATACCTCCATTTACTTTACCAACACCGCTAGGTAAAACGCCTTCTCAGAATCCATGAAGCACACAAACACATCTTTATTACATACTAGATTCCTTTCTACTAATTTTCTCAATACTGATGTGGCGTCACGCAATCCTCTCCCATTTCTAAACCCAAAATGATCAATGAATACTATATGTTGTTTTTTACACTAACTTGGGGCTATACGTATATGAGATTCTCGCAACTACACAAGTATAAGTGTATCTTCGCCACATGAGCATTTTGAATACATCGCACTAAACGAGTTTTCACACGCTGCTACTTCGAAAAAGGAAGAGTAACATTTTCGGAATAAGAATGATATTACGACATTTTCTTCCGAAATTTTATCCTCACTGCATTCACGTTCAAAAAATATTTTCATGCTTTTTTGTCTTAAATCTCCAGTATTCCTAATGGGATATTATCTATTATCACTTACTTCTTGAGCTTTAATTCCTCTGGAGATTTTTATGTCTCGCTATCTAGTATTCCTAGACTCACACCATACTCTTCTACATAATACGATGCAGCTCGTCTATGATAGTAACCTTGTGTTTCAAAACTGGATGACCTTATCCCTCTTTCATATATTTCCTCTGCATATTATTTCCACCTCTCTCCATTTTATTCCGGCTCCTTTTTGCCTATTTTCGCATCATCGGTGAAGTTATTTCCTTTGCTACATCTTGAAACACTTCTTAACTTCTTACATAATTCTTCTACTCTTGTATACCTCTGATATTTTACTATGTACTTGCACTGACATTTTAACCTCATTTCTTTACCTCCATTAAATTGCTTAAGTTTATTCTCTAGATCACTATACAGTCGTTATACCCATTTATATGTAAATTAATTTTCTTCCATTTTCCTTTCCAATCCATTCTTTGCACAATTTCCCCTGAGATCCGTAACTACTATATTCTATTACTTTTTTTACTATTCCTGTTGTTTTCTTTCTGCTCCTACCTCACTACCCCGTCACTAAGATCTCCCTTTCCCCATCTACTTTAATTTCCACATCTTCATTCATATGTTTATTAAGTTTTTTGTATGCACCTCTTCCCATTTAAACTTCAAAATTCATATTTTGCACTAGCCTACTTCTCCTAATCCTTTATACTTTTATTTCAAAACGAGATTATGACCCAATCCTCCGTCCAACCCCTGGAGGATGTTTGAGTTGATGACACTGTTTCTATATCTAAAAAGGATACCATCTAGCCAGAACATACCGTTTTTCCCAGAATTTTTCTAACTATGACTTTTATGGGTGTAATACAGGTTTTAGTTATTTCCAAAAACATTCTCTTAGAGACCTCGCATTTGTTCTCTCCGAAACCATTCTTGATTCCCCAACCGTATTCATCTATCGCTTTTACCTAGCCTTCCACTGCTTTCCAAGCCCCCAACACTTTTGTGTGTTTAAAAGGTGCTATACAAGTGATAGTTTATACTTCCGGTGACTACTTGTTGGCATGCGCATTTGGATTACCACTTCATTATTTGGGTCTGCTTTTATCTCTACCAATTTCAGCCAATGGAGTACTATCACTCACCTGCTCTATATCCAGTGCCATTCTCTCCAATTTCCCATTCATTGCTCCGGCAATTCCACTTTGACTCTCCTACCCGCCACGCTATAAATTATTCTGTCGCCTCAGTAACTATCGCTCCAGTAATCCCTGCTGTCTCACCATCTCTCCTCATACAAGCCTTACACATATACATCTATACTTGCTGAAATTCTCTCTTGAAATTTTCAAGCTTCTCTGTCCACAGCATCGCTCTTACAATTTATATACCTGTCATAAACGCTGTGGGTCTCTCTTTTTATTTTATTTCACTTTTTTCAGTGTTATAAGCGTTTCATGTAAAGATGACAACAGGTCTTACCTCCTCCAATGCCGTGCAAAGCACCAAGACCGCTGTTAGGATTCATTATCTATTTTATACCGTTCATGTCCTCATTGAAAAGGTAATTTTTCCATCGAAACAAAAATGTGTGAAAAAAATAATCAATTATAATTTTTTAATATCATTATATATAATGATAAATAATAATAAAGTGCAATTATATTTTATATATATTATTTATAAATATATAATTGATTGTTTATGATCATTTTTCAATCACTCCTTTGACATCAATTTGGGGGATATTATTTTAGCCTGGTCTCTCAAAACTATAACAATTTCACTGCAAACCTGAAATTACCAGATAATGAGCTTCAAATAAATTATTTCATCTTTTTAAAATGCATCATAATTTTTGCCACTATAGTAATTACCAAATGTGTATATATTAAAACGCTTATGTATGCCGTCAATAATGGGATTTTCATTATTACTGACTACAAACAACTTAGTAAAAGAGTCGAAAATTGTATTTGACGCGTTTGCCGCAACATTTATGAGGTAGTAGAGTATTATTTAAAATCACCGGATTAACATCTACATTCATTTCACATCACAGTCCATGCATTTCTGATTTAATCTTACTTCAATGATTGCTAATCTCTAAAGAGTAATCAAACCACTTTACTTTTCCACATAAACCTTATGTGGAAAGTAAAGTGGTTTGATTATTAAAAGTCAGTATGAAGATTTTCCACCAAGTTACGTCAGAAACTGTTTTTTTAATCTAAAGAGTAAAACGAAATGTCATATAGAAGTAGCGGTTCATCTTCGTGTGAAAGCAAAGCCATGCATTTTATAAGATAAAAATGTATAAGATTGCGCATTCTAAAGAAAATATAGCACTAAAAATCCGCAACTGGTGCAT